>OZ010717.1:28842521-28875702 GCA_963932345.1 Ophion ventricosus
AGAGGGAGGGGGAGGGGGGAGAGAGAGAGAGAGGAGAGAGAGAGAGGGAGTGAGAGAGAAGGAAAAATCAATTAAATCACTCGCGAGCCAAACGAACATCGACTCCCAGTGTCGACGGTAGTAAACGTGAGCCTTCCATTAGCGGAATCAGGAAACTTTCAAAGTATGAATTAATCATTCGTTTTAAGAAGTGCTCCTTTATAATTTCGTTTCGCGATAATTGAGTCCCCTGAGACCGGCAAGAGTGTATAAACGTGAGAATGCACAAATTTTGTTGCAAAATTGTTGCAATTGTTTTCTTGCGTATATACGAGGATTGCGAAATTACGAGGAAAGTTATGGTGTACCGACAGGGCCTTGCATGAACACCTGAAACGGCGAACGGATAAAGTAAACAACAGTTATAAGAGATTTACGCCATCAATTTGCAAAAAAAAAAAGACTTTGTATAATGATAAAAACAAGAAATGAAAGATGAAGAAAAAAATGGTTGCATTCCAACGATGTAAACTTTAACATCGTTAAAGTAATGATCACCTACTGGAAGGGCTCTTGGCGATATACCCGAGTAAAATAGATAAGCGTGCAGAAATTTCTTAGGGATACCTAAGTTCCGATCAGATCTCGATTGGGATATGATAAGGATTCCCTAGAAGAGGTATCCTCATCGGAATCCAGATGGCGCCCTACTACGTAGTACAAAGCGGAAACGCGGTGGCAATCATTTTGAATACTTATTTTAAATATGTATTGGGAGTACAAATAAGTCTCCGCCATTTTCATCAAAAATTGGGCATTTATTGTGAAAGAACGGTACTTTATGTTTTATTCAAAGTATTTTCCATCGCTAGCCACTACTTTTTGCCATCTTTCTGGCAGCATATGGACACCGCGTGGGAAGAACGCTTCATCTTTTGAGGCTATCCACAAAACGACCTAATTTTTGGTATCTTCATATGATGTGAAGTGCTGCTCAGACAGGCCGTGCGTCATCGATCGGAATAAATTATAGTCAGAGGGAGCAATGTCTGGTGAATACGGCGGGTGGGGTAAAACTTCCCAATTGAGTGTGTCCAAGTAGATTTTGACCGGCGCCGCAACACGCGGACGAGCATTATCATGCAGGAGAATAATTTTGTCGTATCTGGAGTAGTAGTGGGCGCGTTTTTCCTTGAGTGCTCGGCTCAATCTCATCAATTGCGTTCGCTAGAGAGCCCCAGTAATGGTTTCGTTCGGTTTGAGCAACTCATAATACACGACACCAAGCTGATCCCACCAAATGCACAACATGAGTTTTTTTCCATGAATATTCGGCTTGCCTGTCGATGTTGAAGCATGACCAGGTGGTCCCTAAGATTTCCTCTTCTTTTGGGTTATCGTAGTGGATCCATTTTTCATCGCCAGTGACTATACGATACAAAAAACTCTTTCGCTCATGCCCGGCAAGCAGCATGTCACATGTGCAAAATCGGCGTTGAACGTTTCTCGGCTTCAGTTCAAATGGAACCCAATTTCCTTGCTTTTGAATCATTCCCAACGATTTTAAACGATGTGAAATTGCTTGTTGAGTCACTCCTAATGTAAGTGCAAGTTCTTCTTGCGTTTGGCACGAATCTCCCTTCAATAATGCTTCCAAATCCGCGTCTTCGTACACTTTCGGCCTTCCGCTACGTTCTTTGTCTTCGGCGTCAAACTCACCGTTCTTAAACTTTTGAAACCACTCACGACAACTTCTCTCACTTAAAGCAGCCTCGTCATATGCTTCTACAAGCAATCGATGCGCCTCAGCTGCAGATTTCTTCAAATTAAAGAAGTAAATCAAAATTTCCCGCAAATGACGCTTATTCGGCTCAAAACTCGACATTTTCGCACGAAAAACATTATGTGATGCTCATACAAAATCGCTAGTATTACAAGGTTATGGTTTTGCCAGATGTCCAACCTCACGATATGACGTTTTACATCTGAAAATGTCAACCATAACCTCCTGGTGGGGCCATCTTTTGTCAAACGGCGGAGACTTATTTGTACTCCAAATATTAAATACATTTGTCTTATAAAATTAAATACATATTTTATTAGTTCGAACGATCTCCATTTGATTTAAATATAATTACTTAGAATAAATAACCTACTCGTATATCTTTTTTTTTCAGGAAATATAAGTCTTCCAAAGTCTATATATTGTTTTTTTTTTCAAATGTTTCACTTAAAAAACAACATTCCTCAACACAAATCGCCCAAAGATTCGAGTACCTTGAATAGTTTTGCGACTGACTTCCCTTTTGGTAGCGCTTCAGACTATTCGGCCTGGAGCGCTGCGTAGAGTAACCCATACAGGAAGACTCGTCGTACTCGTGCGATGAAACGGACCGGATAGCAGCGATATGTACATCCAGAGGGTAAGTACAGAGTGCAATGGCTACGGATTAAGTACGACTAAACATCCCTTGAACAACTGGGCAATAAATTTTCGCTGGAAGATTACGACGTCCGAGGAGCCCTACGGGTGCAGAAAATCGGGTCTCCGGAGGATTAACCTCGCCAGCCTCGGGATATCTTGCATAGCTTGTAAATATATGTCTACCTATATATATCATATTCCAGAATTATTACAGCAATGAGCTCAGCAAACGATAAATTTATTTACGCTTCGCTACCCGTCGGACGTTCGCAGCCCTCGGTCTTGTCGTCGCACAGTCCACTTTTTCTTCGCCCTTCCTATTGGACTCTATCGTCAAGCACCTATTCGCCCTCCTCTTACTTTCAGAAAAGCGTAGAAATAGTCAATTCCATCTGGGGCATAGGCTTTTTGCGTGACAAATGTAGAAAGAGAGAAAGAAATGGAGAGAGAGAGACAGAGAGAGAGAGAGAGAGAGAGAGAGAGAGAGAGGGAGAGGAGAAAAAAGTATCAGTACATTTTTCCTTTTTCAGCCTTGGCTCGAATAAAGTCTCTATTCCTAGTGTAACTCCCTACGGGCTTATACGCCCGAATCTCCAAGCTTTCACGGCATCTTCCCACCTTCTGTTCTACCCTCCTTCCCGCTTCGCCACCCTTCGAGGCATTCCGCAAAACCGCGGATGGGACAAGCGAGAAACGGCAAGGCTATATCTATATATATATATATATATATATATATGTCGATTTATCCAGGTTTTTCGTATACATATGGATATTCCTGAAGCTCTATGTGTCGGGTCCGAGGATACATTTGCGGGTGAGAGCGTATGCATCGATATCGACAGCGGTAATTTGATAAAAACATTGCCACTCTTGTCGCTATTCCCTGCACAGAACAGGAGACACGAGCAATTTTCGATTCAGCACGAGATGGATTGGAGGTCCGTGCGTTAGGGTAGGGAAGGACATGTTGAGCAATTTTGGAATTATCGCCTTGTAATTCATTAACAGTCTGCCGTATAAAAATGAAACCTACTTTGGTCAATAGGAAATTTGTCTGGAAAAAAAAGTCTGTAGACGAAATTCCTGTTAGCCTTATTGTTTCACAGATAATCGCTCTCAAATGACCAAGGCGATATTTGCTCAACCTGCTCCGATGGTAAGTTAAGTTGAGTATGAGGTAAGTTGGGCAAAGTAAGAATTGCATGAAAAAGATCAGACGTATGCAGCATGATTTGGTACAATGCAGTAATAAACCAACAGTTGCTTGTTAATTAGTTAGGTTTTGAAACATTAACATTAATTGCAATAAACTTTGAAATATTTTTTCTCGTACAATGGTAGAAGAAAATCTTTCAATCACGTTTTGTTTTTTACTTTTGGGTGCAAAAATAATGAAACGTCCCGTGTTACCGTCTCGTGTGCCGCATGGCAACGGGCGATGGCGTGATGTGTTCCCCTCCCCTGTACCTCTCTTTCCGCCATTTGATGCACCCGCGTGCGATGCTTAGTTTTCGAGATATTTCGATTTTCCAACTTAGACGATTGCCCAACGTGCCCCTCCCTACCCTATTTAGGAACATACAAATACCGGGACGATATTTTGTTTAAATATCTCATTTATTTATCATCACATACTTTTGTACCTTTGTTTAGAACGGTTCGCAGAAAACGCCCCCAATTGGCGACCAGCGTTGTGGACGTTGTATGAATGTGAAGAAAAAAATACCTCCAACGTATTCTTGAGGGGTTACGTGGGTTTGAAAATGTGAAAAAAAAACCATTTTTTGTCATTATCTAATAGTACAATATGTCTAGAATATTCTCCCAAAGTTTTAAGTCAATCGGAGTAAAAGTCTAGGAGAGAGAGCCTTTGGGAATTCCCCCCGTTGGGAAAGACCGGTCGGGAGCGACGCAGGTATACGCATTTTTCTCAAAACACTATTTTTGAAGTCGGTGGACACGATTTCTCAAAAACTAATGCACCGATCTTATTGAAATTTTGCACACTTCTTCAAAATAGCATTGACTAGTGATTGAACGAAGGTTTTTTTTCGATTACAACTAGTTTTACAAGGCTATACGTAGTGTAAATTGTACTAAAAATTGAACTATTTTGCATACAAGTCTGTCAAAAATTCAAATTTCAATTTTTTTTAAAATCCTTCGTTCAATCACGAACTATACTTATCTACTAACAGAAAAGATTTGTTTTTTTTTTTAATTTCAGATAAAGCTATCATGAGTTATCCTGACGACCACGAGGACACTTTTTTTTTAGGGGTCTCCAAAAACTAGGTCCCACCGGCTGAATTTCCCAAATTTTTGGATGAAATTTGTTGTAAATATTGTTGAAATGTTGCTCTTTTATGTGCTTAACATTTTGAATAAAATAATTTATATATTATATTTTTTTTAAATACAGAAAATATGCTTCGAAACCCACGTAACCCCTTAATGAGTATGAGTGTTATATTTGGTACTAGATGCAGACAAAAAAAATATAAAATGGCGACATGCTAAACTTTATCAATGTTTCCTATTTTTCGGACCATTCTACGAGTTATATATAAAACGAAAGAATTATTTCGATTCAATTCTGCTACCAACGTTGAAGTGTACTGAAGGTATATGCCAAAGACTGTTGAAAAGAGCTAAACACGATGATAGTCAACAAAACATAGATACGAGTCCTAAATATCCTTTTATATCTATAGACATATAAAGGGTGTCTCAAAATAACTTGACATTTTTGTTTATTAATAAAACATATTTATTTGAAAAGTACGAATATTTTTATTTTAATATAAGGTACAAATATGGAGATTATGTGTGGAACACAATATCCGATAAATGTACCGCCTCGTCCCTGTTAGCAAACGTTCACTCTTCTGACGAAATTTTCAATAACATTTTGACATATTTGCGGACTAATTTCATGAATGGTGCGTCCAATTGCTTCCTTGAGCTCCGAAATGGACTGTGGATCATTGGCATACACTTTTCCTTTCAGAAAAGCCCAAAGAAAGAAGTCCAATGGCGTCAAATCGACGATCTTGGTGGCCAATTCACATCGCTGCGAAATTCACATCGTCCATGAAACTTCGTCTGCAATAACTGCATTGTTTCACATTGCATTTTCACAATTTCTATACGTTGCTCGGTCGTGTAATTCTCCATGACTGAACCTCAATACTTCCTGATACCAGTTGTCAAAGATTAGTACTGTATGTTCGCCACAAAAAAAAATGACGCGCAATTCAAAATGTCAGGTAATTTTGAGACACCCTTTATATATATGTGTATTTTCTCTCCCTTAGCTCAGGCGTGAGATCCCTTCCCGTCAGCCCCAATGGAATCCTCCACCGCCCGCCGCTACCCACTCTCATTCCAGCCACCCCCGCGGCACCCAAGTGCCTTAAACTCCCGGTGATTATTGCCACGGAGTCAAGATAAATTAACTTAATTTCGACCCGGTGTTATACTTCCCGTATATAATGCCTGTACGCGTCGTACATGCAAATAAAGGTAAGTTACACAAGGGCGAATAATCGGGCGATCAGCGTGCGGCTGATAGGGAAACAAAGGGAGGTGAAACATGTTCGGTCATCAATTTACGTTACTCTAATGACCCGACTGAAAGAACAGAAGTCAACAGTCCCGAAAGCATACATGATACACCGGGTGATCGAAATAGTGATATCCACGAAGTGCATCTAGATACCTCGTATCCAATACCTATCCGAATAACCCCCGTCTATGTTACATCCCATGTCAAAATTTTCGAGCCGCGTTCAATCCGCAAAATAAAGGCCTCCTTCCCCGAGCAGAGATCGGTGATTAGTGGATTATCGGGTACCTAAACAAGGGTACAATGTTTGGAATACCAATATGGCAGTATGGCAGAAACTGGACATTGTCACTCAAAGGAGGCCAATGCAGAGCGCAACTGAACTTACGAAACTCCAGTTGGGCCTACTTCGAGCGCTCTCGCAGAACCTACTGGCCCCCCCTTTCGGCCAGTCCAGTACTCTAGGCGCACTGTAGACCCTCTGGACCCTCCATTCAGCCTACTGTAGGCGCACTGTAGACCCTCCGGACCCTCCATTCAGCGACAAACGTATTTATTTCGTCATCGAACGGGTTACCGATCAGGCCACAATGGAGTGTTGATGGAGGTGATATCAAATTTGGACTTAAAGCAGGTTAGGCGGGGTCGAGATAACGGACTTGGGATCGAAAGCCGGTTAAAGAGGCCAGTGTTCTGCACGTTTCATTGAAACTGGGCGTTGAAAGAAGGTTTGGGAGGACTAACAGAGGCTACACTCGACCAAATGGAGACCTCATCATGGCACTGAACTCGACAGATGGGGTTTGGTAGGTTCAACGGAGGCTGGCGGCTTATGCATTACAAAAGAAATGGGTCCTGCTTGTGTTCAGAGGAGGCTATAAACTTTGATTGAAGTATGATTGAAAACACCATCCATTTCTCTTAGTGTATAGGTATTTATACGAGACATCTAGACTTTTCTTTTGGACGTTACTTCTCGGGACACCCTCTACCTTCTATTGTTATTAGTATTGAATGCCGTGAATCTTGAGAAACGACAAAAGAAAAGCACAAATAACGAGCGATCCATCTTCGTTAAAGCGCGTACAATGGCGCAATTACGCCAAGATAATCCATTCTTGTAATGAAATAGGTAAATCCTCGTAACGCGCTTTGGATATTTGTTTCAGTTCGGCTTGTCTGGCCCAGAAAAAACCTTTCCGAAATTTCTTCTCATTGGGGACACGTACATCCACACTGTTTTCAAGCCTCATCAAGTTGCCTTCCACATGAACGAAAAATACAACTTTGGTCATCGTAGGATTGACGAAGTTGGAGGAGTTAGGGAATTGGCAAATTTTTTTGGGACCCAAGATCCAACCAATAGTGCTCTACCAGGTGAAGTTTTAGAACTTCGTAGAATCGCTTATACAGTCTGCTTGACAAAAGCGTGTACGGTTACTTTTTTGCCTGGAAACCTTTAGAGGAAAGATTCGAAGACGAGCAGGTGGCGGGACCTTTTCGCCAAGATGCTTTTTACAGAAAGCGTCAGTTGTCGCCCGACCATGATCACAGATGAACCTCTATTGTCCAAAAGACATGTCGAAAAAAGACGCACTTGGGCGAAAGAAAATTTGGACCGCAATTAGGACAACGTAACTTTTTCGAGCGAAGCTTCTTTTTGGGCACCTTCTCCCATCAATTATACCTGGTCTACCCATACAGAAATAGACACCAAAGATTTAGACCCATACAGCAATAGACCAAACAACACCAAAGACCAACAGATTCGACTCATATAGAAGTCTTTGTCATCGGATTATGCCACGAAATTAGTGGAAAGTATGCCTCGGAGATGCGATGCTATTATCAATAGTAGAGGCGACTGAACCACTTAAATAATAAAGCATCACGGTTTCTATCATGTAGTGCGTTTTCTTTTCATTGCCTTCTACCAAATACTTTTTGAGTTTCGCCAAACACACTCTTGTCAAAAAGACTGTACTTTTGTATGAACGCAACGGATTTGTAGTTACGTTGATAATCAATTGCTATCAGCTATAACGCAGTACGTCTCACCCCACTAGGAGCGGGGGAGGTAGGAACCTACGTTATACGAGCGTTCAATCGTACACATCTCGTACAGTTCTTGATGGGGTAAAAAGAGGTTCGCACGTAGCACTTTGCTAGAGATAACCATGATACTTAACCTACTACCTCTCCACTGCCTTAGAGTTGCCCCTCGTTCCCGTCGATTCTTACAATCGGTCGAGAAAGCAATTTATCCCTGGGTGTAATGCCTTACCTGAGTTACTTTAACGTGTGCGGTTAGAGAGTGGAGAAAAAGCAGAGAGTTGTGAGACTGACGGGGGAAAAAACCTACGGGATATAGCGCCTGTAGAGAGACCAAGTGCCTATAGATGAAAAAAGGTGGCTTTGGAGACACTGGAATTCGATCACCGTCCTCATAGTAGCCTAGCGGTCCCATTCTCAACATTACCAATTCCCAGTGGGAAAACGGTAGCATATAAAGGTTATTTCAACAACCGTCCTGTTCCCAAAATCAACAGTTCGTTTGAAATAGTTGAAGGACTTGTCCGATGCGTTGGAAACCAGCATTCCATGGACATAACGGTTTGAAATATCCTTATCCCATTCTCATATATATATATATATATATATAGGTATGTATATCTTTTATACGACGTATAATCTAGGGGCCTAGCTAGATGAAGGAAAAATACTTTCCAATCGAATGGGTCGCGATTCGAGATGATGGGCTGTCCGCTGGCTCGAGTTGAAAGCTGCTCTCGGTCAAGTGGGGCCAAAGTGTCCACTCGAGGAGAGTACTAAGTCGAGCTGGAGAGAGGCTGAAATAGAGAGCGAGAGAGAGAGAAAGAGGAGAAGAGAGTGTCGAATCGATAAGCGCTGGCGGATATATAAGAACTAAGCACAGCAACCATGCCGGAATCGACTTGTACATAATCTTTTCTTCCCGTGCAAAAATTTGTTGGGTAGTTCCCAGATCTTACTACATCTCTATAGGGATTTCATAGGGTCACCGCAAGTAGGAAGTTCACATTGGAATCCAAGTGGATTTCGCACTCTTTCCCGATTGACGACGTTGGAGAACTTTTTATTTGACATTCTCAATCGGTATTTGTTGAGTCTGCAAAAAAAAAAGATCCTTTCGAGATCCTGAGCACGATTTTTTTCGGGGAGTCCCAAGATGCACCTACATCTATTAATATAGGGATCCAATGCGATGGCCTATTGGATCCTTGTCAGGAAGTGGTGACAAGTATGGGAATCCAATTGGATCCCTACGACAATTTCTGTACAGGTTTTGCGACTCTCGAAAAAAAAGTTCCTAAAAAACTGTCCGAGTAATTGGGCCAAACCTAACTCATGCATAAAACAATCCAGCCAATACAAAAATAAATTCACCAACATCATATATTGTGAAGGTAATTAAATAAAATTCTATGCCACCACGACAGCGAAATTCGTTTCCAGTCTGTGGGCCAAATGTGTATGTGGCTCTTGTAGGAGCACGTCACGGATAGAAGGGATTGATTGAAACGAGTGAAGAGTGAAAGGGGAAGGGAAAAGGGAAGGTAAAACGGAGGATTCGAGGATTTTCGCAAAGTAACCCACTTTTTGCCAATGTGACAGAACGAGTCGTTTGCGGTAAGAAGACAGGAGTGAGAGGTAAGAAGGATTTTCATATCTGGAGTATCTCTCCCCGTATATTTCCAAGAGACGAGTAAAAATTAAGACATCTGCTTCACGATCCGATCCAGCATGACTTAAAAAAACCGCTCTTGAAAACGCGACCTCGCATTTTTTCGCGATACGTCAAAAAGTCATCAATCATAGCAAGAAGTGTCGTAAATTATACCAGAGGTCATCAATTCTTTAAACGAAGAAAATATGAAGTCTCACTCAGGTTAGCGTCGTTCACTGAATGAATTTAAAGCCACTCTACAATTTTGAAAAAATCCCGAAAAAAATGTTTTGGCTTAAAAGGTGCCTAAGGGTTAAAAAAAAGATATACTATAATATTATGGATGGTAAAAGTCTCTAAGTACTCCATAAGGTATAATATGTGCAACCGGTAAGTCTAAAAAAAATCCTCCGAACTTCGCTAACTATTCTTAATCGATAATCGAAAAAAAAATTCTTTTTTTATTCTAGGTCGAAAATGGCTTGCAGTACGTTTCCGCCCGTAGACCCTTAAAAAAAAAGGCGTCAACGGAGAAACGCTGTGCAGCCGCTATGCTATCAATCACTGCAAAAAAATTATTCTGTATAGTTCATTACTAATATAATAAATACTTGTGCACGTAATGACGACTTATTTTACTGTTTCGCGAAAAAAAATCCAAAACATGCCTATTTTTTTTCTCTAGAGTGGGCTAACTTCCTCAATGAAAAATCACCTCGTCGTCGACCAGCATTATTGATTCTTGGCCCCTACTGCTCTCGTCTTCCCTGTCTTTTCTATTGCCACTGCACATGCAGCCACAAGATCTGTCTCAAACTCATCCAAAATTTATTCTCACCATTCGAGATGATCCGTGACTCTCCCGAATGCCATCCTCGATATGGTTCTTATTTCGACGATTTTTTTCTCTACTTCTCGTCGCTTATCAGCTTCGTTTTTTGTCTCTCTTCGTCCCGATATCTCGCGAACCCGGAGAGTCCATACGGCTTTTATTCGACATCGAACACGACATATATATATATCAATCTTCTCGCAACCGGATAAATTCATCGCCGCCCCCGCCCCCGCCCCCGAGGAGAAAAAAGCGGTCTCCTTTGGTTCGAGGAGACGTAGACGCTCATTCGGATGTTCCGAAGGGCACGTTCTCGTGATCTCACTCTTTTCTATGAGCTTGTCGAGCATGTGGCAGTTCTTACATAGACATCCATGTGAGTGTGTGTGTGTCATTGGACGATGTGGTGAGAGAGAGAGAGAGAGAGAGAGAGAGAGAGAGAAAGAGAGAGGGAGAGAGAGAGAGAGAGAGAGAGAGGGAGAGAGGGTGTGAGGGAGGATCTATTGGGAAATTGCAAGCATTCCAGCTATCGTCGTAAGGCGCCACGGAATATATTTGGCGAGGATTTTACGTCGCATTTTTATTCGCCCGATATCTCTCTCTTTCTCTCTCTCTCTCTCTCTCTCTCTCTCTCTCTCTCTCTCTCTCTCTCTCTCTCTCTTTCTCTCTCTCTCTCTATCTTTCGTTCTTGATCGGGGCGCGCCAAATTGTTCCAGGCAAGTATTCACTTTTACTACTTGGCTCTATCTCGTACATCTGTAGCTCGGAGACTCCGGGCGAGAGGCGGCGTGTTGGATTTTCACCCGGTGGTGCGGAGGCTTCGCGGATGGCTTCATTAAATAAAAAGAAGAAAGCGATAGAGAGAGAGGTGGGAGGGAGGCTGGAAACTTTAGCTGAGATTAATTAGATCGGTGGAGAATAAAGAAAAAGTCACCACGTGAAAGACTTGAATTTTTGCCGTCGTGTTCTGGCAACGAGTATGCTCGCATTTGCGTCATTCCCCGTGTACGTAGGGAGTCCACATTGGAATCCAATTGGATTTCGCGCTATTTCCCGATTGACGTTGTTTGAGATTTTTTTTTTTCATTGAAATTCGCAATCCGCTTTTGTTCGGATCTCCCAAAAAGTAATCCTTTCGCAATACCGTGGACAAATGTGTTGGGGAGTTTCCGAGATGCACCCACATCACATCACATTTTTATTCTTGTTTTCTTAAGATATTTTCCAAAAAAAAATATATTTTCTTAAAAGCTCACAATTGTTTCATTTTTTTTTTTTTTCTTTCTCTTCCAACGATCGCCCAAATTCTCTCGTCTACGTGTCTGACACAACTTTCTCCACTTGAGGACAAACTGACGGGCGCGTACTACTATTTTGCCGTGTCGAGTGTCTGCTTTACGATCAAGGAGGGCTGGGAACGTGGCAATCGGAGACAACGAGCTGCTGCTGCGTCCTCGAATCTTCCCGTAGCGAGTCCAGCCGACAAAAGGCCTGAGGGCCGGACGAAAGAATCGGGGAGGGAGGGCAACAGAAGAGAGAGAGAGAGAGAGAGAGAGAGAGAGAGAGAGAGAGAGAGAGAGAGAGAAAGAGAGAGAAAGAGAGCAGCAGCAAAGGGTGGTCACAAGAGAAAGCGAAGTACAGTGGAAAAGTGTGGCTTAAAAGTGTACGATGGAGAGGACAAAACAACGCAAACCCCAGCTATTTTGCGAACATCGAGGGTGTCTCGTACAACTCGCTAAGGACATTCCATGTTGTTTATTTCTCAAGTTCCTCGCCTAACCCTTTCTCACTCACGTTTTCTCGGGGACGAACCCTTTTCGCTCTCGAATACATCTTCGTGTTGGTCTCTCTCTCTCTCTGTCTCTCTCTCTCTCTCTCTCTCTCTCTCGCTCGCTCTCGCTCTCGCTCTCGCTCTCGCTCTCGCTCTCTCTCTCTCTCTCTCTCTCTCTCTCTCTCTCTCTCTCTCTCTCTTCTCTCTCTCTCCTCTCTCTCTCTCTCTCTCTCTCTCTCTCTCTCTCTCTCTCTCTCTCGCTCCATCATTTTTCTTCTCCCTCGGTCTCTGTCTCTGACCCCCTCCGCCCCTCTTTCTCTCTTTCTCTCTCTCTATGTCGCGAATCCCAACTCGAGTCAGACACAAAGGGAATTCTCTCGTCGCTCTCGTATTACGTTTACACGTCCGTGAGGCTCCCCCAGGTAGTTTTGTCAACGCGAGGCTTCGATGTACCGCGCAAATTCTCTCCGCCAAGCACGTAGGGTGCTGTTTTTTTTGTTCTTTCTTTTTTTTTTCTCCTTTTGCTGGAAAAGCTTCGTGATGTAGGACTTTTGCACGCGAGAAGAATTTTCACCCCTCCTCGTGTACACACGTATACACAGACATACACGTGCAAAGGAAGGAACGCAAAGCTTGCTGTGCGAGAGAGTGTCGCGAACACGAAAAAGAGATGGACGATCGAGCTCCCCTAAAGGGATGCAAACGAAAAGCTTCGGGGTTGTACCTACAACTCGAGTCACTACCTCTCTCTCTCTCTCTCTCTCTCCTTTATCCTACGAGTACTTAAAGAACGAAGGACTTCTTGTTAAGCTCGGTTCGTTAAAATTGAAATCCCTGAGAGCCTCGCACAGGACTTTCGAACGAGCGAACATCCACAGAGAGAGAGAGAAAAGTTCATGATATTTACAACAAACGCCCATGGTAAAAGTAGGAATAGTAAAACTATTGACACCGCAATCATAATATACCCGTGCGGAAAATTGAGTTTGGGCTTTGATCGGGCCCGAATCAAAGTCGGACCCGATCGCATGTTTGAAATTATATTCAAACATGCGATTTTGGGTGGCTCGTTTGACTATCTATTATCCCTCAAATAATGGTTTAGATGGTAACGCATCTATAAAGAAGTACTATAAGCAAGCTTGAAATTCAGTGTATAACAATTCGCCGAAGTGTAAACAACTTTTTTTTTCATAGTGTCAAACATTTTCAACTTCGTGCCAAAAAAAGAGTTTCTGCAGAGAATATTACTGCCACTACTTTATACGAAAAAAATCTACAGCTGAAGCACGACAGAATTCTTGTTGAAACTCACGGCGACCATGCTCTGTCGGAAGCAAAATGCAGAGATTGGTTTAGACGCTTCTAAAATAATGACTTTGATGTTGAAGATAAACAACACTCTGGCGCACCGAACAAGTTTGAAAACGACGAATTTGAGGCATTACTTCACGAAGACTCATGTCAGACGCTAGCTGAACTTGCAGAATCATTAGGAGTCGATCACACAACAGTTACGAAAAGTTTGAAAGAATTAGAAATGATTGAAAAGCAAGGACATTGGGTGCCGTACGAATTGAAGCCGCGAGACGTCGAACTGCTTCGTTTTCACGTGTGAACAGCCGCTTAAACGGCAGAAAAGGAAAGGTTTTTTGCATCGTATCGTGACTGGCGATGAAAAATGGATACACTACGATAGCCCTAAGCGTAGAAAGTCGTGGGATAAGCCCGGCATCAACATCGTCGGCAAAGCCGAATGTCCATAGTTCCAAGCTTCTGCTCTCCATTTGGTGGGATCAGTTGGGTGTAGTTTAATTATGAGCTGCTCAAACCGAACGAAACCATCAAAAGGAAGATCGCTATCGAGTACAATTGATGCGTTTGAGCCGAGCACTGAAGGAAAAACGACCGCTAGCACGAGCAGAGACACGACAAAGTGATTTTGCAGCATTACAACGCTCGGCCACATGTTCCAAAATCAATGAAAACCTACATGGAAACGCTTGAATGGCAAGTCCGACCCAATTCGCCGTATTCACCAGACATTGTTCCTTCCAATTATCACTTATTCCGAACGATGGCACATGGCCTAGCTGAGCAGCACTTCCATTCTTACGAAGATGCCAGAAAAACATGGCTCGACTCTTGGATACCCACAAAAGACGTGTCGTTTTTCCGACATGGAATTAAAATGCTGCCAGAAAGATGGGAAAAAGTAAAGGCTAGCGATGAACAATACTTTCAGTGACATGTTTTTTTAGCATTGAAGATGCTTTTAGTAGAGTAGTCATTTGCGGGTGCAAGTAAATGGTAAGTTTCAGTTTTGGTGTGTACATTATAATGTTGGTGGGTTTGGGTTGGCTGGGGTTTGTTGGGGTTCGTTGAGGTTTTTTGGGTTTTGTTGAGGTTTGTTGGGGGTTATTGGGATTTGTTGGGGTTTTTGAGATTTGTTGGGGTTTGTTGATGTTTGTTGGGGCTTGTTGAGGTTTGTTGGGGTTTGTTGGGATTTATTGGGGTTTGTTGGGGTTTGTTAGGGTTTGTTAGGGTTTGTTGGGGTTTGTTGGGTTTGTTGAGGTTTGTTGCGGTTTGTTGCGGTTTGTTGGGGGTTGTTGAGGTTTGTTGGGGTTTGTTGGGGTTTGTTGCGGGTTGTTGGGGTTTGTTGGGGGTTGTTGCGATTTGTTGTGGTTTGTTGGGGTTTGTTGAGGCTTGTTTGGGTTTGTTGGGACTTGCTTGGGTTTGTTTGGGTGGTTTTATTTGGGTTTATTTGTTTGGATTTGGGTTTGGTTTGGATTGGATGGATAGTGAGAATGTGAAAATGTCAGAATGTGAGTGAGCGAGTGAGAAGAGAGTGAGAGAGTTAGAGAGTGCGAGAGAGAGAGAGAGAGAGAGAGAGAGAGAGAGAGAGAGATGAACTCATATGTAGTTTTTTTTATCATCGGAAAATGTCTGATTACATTTTCAATGCCACGAAATAGTTGCACTTTGTGTAATATCTGTAGATTTTTTTACTAATTTTGTAAAAATAATGCATTAATTTTCACGAAAAAAAACAGCCAGAACTTATTTAAAGTCCCAATATGTATAATAAAGTTTCCTAATTAATTTTTTTTTCGTACCTTCATTGTACTCGTTAAAAAAATTATCAAAATTAGCCTTTTTTTTTTAAAGAGTCGGAGTGGCTCTAGCCCTTGACCCCATGCCGAAAGAAAAAGGGAAAAAGAAGAAAAAAAAAGAAAAAGCGAAGAAAAGGGTAGGTTTTCGGGTTGCTATCGCGCGCGGCAGGCCGTACAACAAATCATGCGCGATCGCCCCTGTATAAAACGTGTATGATAAATGGATAAGCGTGATACTCCCGGTAATTGCCTCTCGTCTCTCATTCGTTACTTTTTCTCGGGCCTCGTTCTCGTCCACTTTTTTGTTCATTCTGTTGTTCCCTTTCGTCCGTCAGGACGAAGCATCATAAGACGCGCGGAAAAAAACGGAACCAGATGAGAGGCGAGAAAAAAAGCACACGCGGAAAAAACGCGTAAAATACAATCACTATACACCCCCGCCCCTCCCGTCACCTCCTCTCGGCCATTCGCATTCCGTTGACAACCTTAATATCCTCCATCGAGCTCTTATTTTCATTTTTTTTTTTTTTTTTTTGTTACTTTCCTTCTCTATCACTTTTTCGGATCACTCGTGGCTGCTATGACTCGGAACAATGTGTTTAACCCTGCGCGTGGGTTATTATCGAAAAGACTCGCGAGAGCGAACGAGGAGGAAAGGCGGAGGAAAGGGGACGGAGAACGATGACGAGTGCGAACTGAGCGATGCGAGAAGAATCCCGAAGCTTGAGCAAGCCACCCTAACCGGGACGAGGTGTGATGGATGAGGAAAGATGAGAATCGAGACGGTGTATTATCAGTATAGCTAAGTACCCTGCTCACTCCTATCAGTCTCTCTCTCTCTCTCTCTCTCTCTCTCTCTCTCTCTCTCTCTCTCTCTCTCTCTCTCTCTCTCTCTCTCTCCCTCACTCTCAATTCCTTATTCAGCTTTCGCAATACAGAATACGGAAACCGTACTAAAGGGGATGAAGCTGCAGCACATGTAGGCGTAGCTTGTTATGAACTCGGCTCATTCGCAAAGTCATGACAATTAGACGCAATCTGTTATTGCTCCGGATTTCTGAAAACCCTTCGTCTCCAACTTCGGATATATGAGTGTATATATATATATATATATATATATATATATATATATATACTGACAGAAAAATTCATTTGATATTGAGGGATTACGTGGGTTTCAAAATGTCTTTTTTTTTTAATTTTATTATCTAATAGTACAAAATGTCTAGAATATTCTCCCAAAGTTTTCAGTCAATCGGAGTAAAAGTCTAGGAGAGAGAGCCTTTGGGAATCAAGAGATGGCTCTGGCTGTTATGAATGTTTCATAGTGACAGCTGATTTCGGTGGTTTCAGAGAGGTTAGACATCTGTCAATAACATTCAGTTTATATCGCTTTGAGTTCCATTAAAAACCTTGTTTTTTACTGTGTTGAATATATCAAATTTTGTTTTAACTAAGCAGCATTTGCGGGAAGTTTTACTTTTCTGCTTTAATTGGAAGAAAAGTGCAGCTGAAGCGCATCGAATGCTTGTTGAAGTTTATGGTGATGATGCTCCAACTGATAAATCATGTAGGGAATGGTTTCGACGCTTTAAGAACGGTGATTTGAGCGTTGAAGCCAAGCCTCGCCCTGGACAGCCAAATGAGCCAATGAGCTGCTACAACCTGGCGATTCCATTACGGGCGATCGGTATAGACTACAATTGATTCGTTTGAGCCGTGCATTACGAGAAAAACGGCCGGAATACGAGCAAACACATGACAAAATTATTCTTCTGCATGACAACGCTCGGCCTCATGTCGCAAAAGTCGTAAAAAAATATTTGGAAACGCTCAAATGGGATATTTTACCGCACCCGCCTTATTCTCCGGATATTGCTCCTTCTGATTACTGGTTGTTCCGACGGATGCAGCAGGATTTAGCAGCTCACCGGTTCACTTCTTTCGCGTTTCTTTTGAAATAAATGGATTTTTTACCTCAAAAAAACGGACCGAATTAATTAGTACTCCCAATATATATATATATATATATATATATATATATATATATATATCGAATGAAATATCGAGTGGCATTCGGAGGCACAGGGATTCGCAGGATTATGCGCATCCACCCAGAGACACACACATGCACAAGGGCACACAGATGTACTGGTCGTATGAAGGAAATAAAGAGTGGGCTTAGTGTACCTCGGGAATTGCAACGACCCGCGGCGAGGTTTGTACGCTGGAAATCTAGAGAGATCGGAGAGTGAATATTCTCGCGAAAACACTGATTGGTCGCCCGAGGGCCTCCATATCCCTCGATATATAACCTTCCTCTTTATCCCGATTTTCACGTTCCATCAATCCCTCACGTCGCACCGATTCCTCAAACAATACTGTCTCTTCCCGTTAACAATGCAATCGCGACGAAATGGATTTGTTCTTATCGATATATATACAGGGTGATTCATAATAGGTGACGCACTCTGAATTGGCGGGTTCAGGGGGGTGCCCGGAGTGTAATTGTCAAGGCTTTTTTGTTTCCGTCGAATAGATTTTGAATGGGAAGCATTAGAATTTGGGCGTTCGATGCATTGTCATAGGACTACAGTCCGCCATGATCGACGCCGCCACTCAGTCCTCGGAGCCGAGCGCGGGGCACGTAGCAGACGACAAGCAAGGCAGATCGGCATCTGTCTCGCTTTTTCTGGTGATGTGACGTTTCGTGTATCGTCTGCTAACGCTTTCCGTCATCTTGGGTGCGGAAGTTCAGAGCGTCAAGCCGCGCGGAACACAAGCGAATGAGCGTGAATTGTCTTTTTGGGTGTCGTCGCCTGTTATTCGTCGCTCTTTCGTCCTTCGTTATTATCTTACTGTCACTCATTGGCATTCTTGCGTTTCTTATTTCTCCTCGATTATACTTGTCGTTTGTCTCATCTTCCCTTACGTCTGCGCATTCTTTCGCTTTTCCGTCGATCCACTCTCAACGACATTATCAGCATCTGAACTATGCAAGTGTGATCTGCTGATAGATAGGCGTTATTTCTAGGTACTTTCTGGGTAGTATACTATGGGATTTGTATTGTTCGATGTATTCGAAAAGAGTTCTGGCTTCTAACTGTTGTCAAATAATTGTAAAAAAAGTTATCAGCATCTTAACTATGCAAGTGTGATCTGCTGGTGGATAGGCGATAGTTCTAGGTACTTTCTGGGTAGGATACTATGGAATTTGTATTGTTCGATGTATTCGAAAAGAGTTCTGGCTCCTAACTGTTGTCAAATAATTTTTAAATAAAATAATCAGCATCTGAACTATGCAAGTGTGATCTGCTGATGGATAGGCGTTAGTTCTAGGTACTTTCTGGGTAGGATACTATGGAATTTGTATTGTACGATGTATTCGAAAAGAGTTCTGGCTCCTAACTGTTGTCAAATAATTGTGAAAAAAAATTATCAGCATCTGAACTATGCAAGTGTGATCTGCTGATAGATAGGCGTTATTTCTAGGTACTATCTGGGTAGTATATTATGGAATTTGTATTGTTCGATGTATTCGAAAAGAGTTCTGGCTCCTAACTGTTGTCAAATAATTTTTAAATAAAATTATCAGCATCTGAACTATGCAAGTGTGATCTGCTGATGGATAGGCGTTAGTTCTAGGGACTTTCTGGGTAGGATACTATGGTATTTGTTTCGCATGATATATTCGAAAAGAGTTCTGGCTTCTTACTGTTGTCAAATAATTGTAAACAAATTTTATCAGCATCTTAACTATGCAAGTGTGATCTGCTGATGGATAGGCGTTAGTTCTAGGTACTTTCTGGGTAGTATACTATGGGATTTGTATTGTTCGATGTATTCGAAAAGAGTTCTGGCTTCTAACTGTTGTCAAATAATTGTAAAAAAAATTTATCAGCATCTTAACTATGCAAGTGTGATCTGCTGACGGATAGGCGTTAGTTCTAGGTACTTTCTGGGTAGGATATTATGGTATTTGTTTCGTATGATATATTCGAAAAGAGTTCTGGCTTCTAACTGTTGTCAAATAATTGTAAAAAAAATTTATCAGCATCTTAACTATGCAAGTGTGATCTGCTGACGGATAGGCGTTAGTTCTAGGTACTTTCTGGGTAGGATACTATGGTATTTGTTTCGTATGATATATTCGAAAAGAGTTCTGGCTTCTAACTGTTGTCAAATAATTGTAAAAAAAATTTATCAGCATCTTAACTATGCAAGTGTGATCTGCTGATGGATAGGCGTTAGTTCTAGGTACTTTCTGGGTAGGATACTATGGAATTTGTATTGTACGATGTATTCGAAAAGAGTTCTGGCTCCTAACTGTTGTCAAATAATTGTAAAAAAAAATTATCAGCATCTGAACTATGCAAGTGTGATCTGCTGATAGATAGGCGTTATTTCTAGGTACTATCTGGGTAGTATACTATGGAATTTGTATTGTTCGATGTATTCGAAAAGAGTTCTGGCTCCTAACTGTTGTCAAATAATTTTTAAAAAAAATTATCAGCATCTGAACTATGCAAGTGTGATCTGCTGATGGATAGGCGTTAGTTCTAGGGACTTTCTGGGTAGGATACTATGGTATTTGTTTCGCATGATATATTCGAAAAGAGTTCTGGCTTCTTACTGTTGTCAAATAATTGTAAACAAATTTTATCAGCATCTTAACTATGCAAGTGTGATCTGCTGATGGATAGGCGTTAGTTCTAGGTACTTTCTGGGTAGTATACTATGGGATTTGTATTGTTCGATGTATTCGAAAAGAGTTCTGGCTTCTAACTGTTGTCAAATAATTGTAAAAAAAATTTATCAGCATCTTAACTATGCAAGTGTGATCTGCTGACGGATAGGCGTTAGTTCTAGGTACTTTCTGGGTAGGATACTATGGTATTTGTTTCGTATGATATATTCGAAAAGAGTTCTGGCTTCTAACTGTTGTCAAATAATTGTAAAAAAAATTTATCAGCATCTTAACTATGCAAGTGTGATCTGCTGATGGATAGGCGTTAGTTCTAGGTACTTTCTGGGTAGGATACTATGGAATTTGTATTGTACGATGTATTCGAAAAGAGTTCTGGCTCCTAACTGTTGTCAAATAATTGTAAAAAAAAATTATCAGCATCTGAACTATGCAAGTGTGATCTGCTGATAGATAGGCGTTATTTCTAGGTACTATCTGGGTAGTATACTATGGAATTTGTATTGTTCGATGTATTCGAAAAGAGTTCTGGCTCCTAACTGTTGTCAAATAATTTTTAAAAAAAATTATCAGCATCTGAACTATGCAAGTGTGATCTGCTGATGGATAGGCGTTAGTTCTAGGGACTTTCTGGGTAGGATACTATGGTATTTGTTTCGCATGATATATTCGAAAAGAGTTCTGGCTTCTTACTGTTGTCAAATAATTGTAAACAAATTTTATCAGCATCTTAACTATGCAAGTGTGATCTGCTGATGGATAGGCGTTAGTTCTAGGTACTTTCTGGGTAGTATACTATGGGATTTGTATTGTTCGATGTATTCGAAAAGAGTTCTGGCTTCTAACTGTTGTCAAATAATTGTAAAAAAAATTTATCAGCATCTTAACTATGCAAGTGTGATCTGCTGACGGATAGGCGTTAGTTCTAGGTACTTTCTGGGTAGGATACTATGGTATTTGTTTCGTATGATATATTCGAAAAGAGTTCTGGCTTCTAACTGTTGTCAAATAATTGTAAAAAAAATTTATCAGCATCTTAACTATGCAAGTGTGATCTGCTGATGGATAGGCGTTAGTTCTAGGTACTTTCTGGGTAGGATACTATGGAATTTGTATTGTACGATGTATTCGAAAAGAGTTCTGGCTCCTAACTGTTGTCAAATAATTGTAAAAAAAAATTATCAGCATCTGAACTATGCAAGTGTGATCTGCTGATAGATAGGCGTTATTTCTAGGTACTATCTGGGTAGTATACTATGGAATTTGTATTGTTCGATGTATTCGAAAAGAGTTCTGGCTCCTAACTGTTGTCAAATAATTTTTAAAAAAAATTATCAGCATCTGAACTATGCAAGTGTGATCTGCTGATGGATAGGCGTTAGTTCTAGGGACTTTCTGGGTAGGATACTATGGTATTTGTTTCGCATGATATATTCGAAAAGAGTTCTGGCTTCTTACTGTTGTCAAATAATTGTAAACAAATTTTATCAGCATCTTAACTATGCAAGTGTGATCTGCTGATGGATAGGCGTTAGTTCTAGGTACTTTCTGGGTAGTATACTATGGGATTTGTATTGTTCGATGTATTCGAAAAGAGTTCTGGCTTCTAACTGTTGTCAAATAATTGTAAAAAAAATTTATCAGCATCTTAACTATGCAAGTGTGATCTGCTGACGGATAGGCGTTAGTTCTAGGTACTTTCTGGGTAGGATACTATGGTATTTGTTTCGTATGATGTATTCGAAAAGAGTTCTGGCTTCTAACTGTTGTCAAATAATTGTAAAAAAAATTTATCAGCATCTTAACTATGCAAGTGTGATCTGCTGATGGATAGGCGTTAGTTCTAGGTACTTTCTGGGTAGGATACTATGGAATTTGTATTGTACGATGTATTCGAAAAGAGTTCTGGCTCCTAACTGTTGTCAAATAATTTTTAAATAAAATTATCAGCATCTGAACTATGCAAGTGTGATCTGCTGATGGATAGGCGTTAGTTCTAGGGACTTTCTGGGTAGGATACTATGGTATTTGTTTCGCATGATATATTCGAAAAGAGTTCTGGCTTCTTACTGTTGTCAAATAATTGTAAACAAATTTTATCAGCATCTTAACTATGCAAGTGTGATCTGCTGATGGATAGGCGTTAGTTCTAGGTACTTTCTGGGTAGTATACTATGGGATTTGTATTGTTCGATGTATTCGAAAAGAGTTCTGGCTTCTAACTGTTGTCAAATAATTGTAAAAAAAATTTATCAGCATCTTAACTATGCAAGTGTGATCTGCTGACGGATAGGCGTTAGTTCTAGGTACTTTCTGGGTAGGATACTATGGTATTTGTTTCGTATGATGTATTCGAAAAGAGTTCTGGCTTCTAACTGTTGTCAAATAATTGTAAAAAAAATGTATCAGCATCTTAACTATGCAAGTGTGATCTGCTGATGGATAGGCGTTAGTTCTAGGTACTTTCTGGGTAGGATACTATGGAATTTGTATTGTACGATGTATTCGAAAAGAGTTCTGGCTCCTAACTGTTGTCAAATAATTTTTAAATAAAATTATCAGCATCTGAACTATGCAAGTGTGATCTGCTGATGGATAGGCGTTAGTTCTAGGGACTTTCTGGGTAGGATACTATGGTATTTGTTTCGCATGATATATTCGAAAAGAGTTCTGGCTTCTTACTGTTGTCAAATAATTGTAAACAAACTTTATCAGCATCTTAACTATGCAAGTGTGATCTGCTGATGGATAGGCGTTAGTTCTAGGTACTTTCTGGGTAGTATACTATGGGATTTGTATTGTTCGATGTATTCGAAAAGAGTTCTGGCTTCTAACTGTTGTCAAATAATTGTAAAAAAAATTTATCAGCATCTTAACTATGCAAGTGTGATCTGCTGACGGATAGGCGTTAGTTCTAGGTACTTTCTGGGTAGGATACTATGGTATTTGTTTCGTATGATGTATTCGAAAAGAGTTCTGGCTTCTAACTGTTGTCAAATAATTGTAAAAAAAATTTATCAGCATCTTAACTATGCAAGTGTGATCTGCTGATGGATAGGCGTTAGTTCTAGGTACTTTCTGGGTAGGATACTATGGAATTTGTATTGTACGATGTATTCGAAAAGAGTTCTGGCTCCTAACTGTTGTCAAATAATTGTAAAAAAAAATTATCAGCATCTGAACTATGCAAGTGTGATCTGCTGATAGATAGGCGTTATTTCTAGGTACTTTCTGGGTAGTATACAATGGGATTTGTATTGTTCGATGTATTCGAAAAGAGTTCTGGCTTCTAACTGTTGTCAAATAATTGTAAAAAAAATTATCAGCATCTTAACTATGCAAGTGTGATCTGCTGGTGGATAGGCGTTAGTTCTAGGTACTTTCTGGGTAGGATACTATGGAATTTGTATTGTTCGATGTATTCGAAAAGAGTTCTGGCTCCTAACTGTTGTCAAATAATTTTTAAATAAAATTATCAGCATCTGAACTATGCAAGTGTGATCTGCTGATGGATAGGCGTTAGTTCTAGGGACTTTCTGGGTAGGATACTATGGTATTTGTTTCGCATGATATATTCGAAAAGAGTTCTGGCTTCTAACTGTTGTCAAATAATTGTAAAAAAAAATTATCAGCATCTTAACTATGCAAGTGTGATCTGCTGACGGATAGGCGTTAGTTCTAGGTACTTTCTGGGTAGGATACTATGGTATTTGTTTCGTATGATGTATTCGAAAAGAGTTCTGGCTTCTAACTGTTGTCAAATAATTGTAAAAAAAATTTATCAGCATCTTAACTATGCAAGTGTGATCTGCTGATGGATAGGCGTTAGTTCTAGGTACTTTCTGGGTAGGATACTATGGAATTTGTATTGTACGATGTATTCGAAAAGAGTTCTGGCTCCTAACTGTTGTCAAATAATTGTAAAAAAAAATTATCAGCATCTGAACTATGCAAGTGTGATCTGCTGATAGATAGGCGTTATTTCTAGGTACTATCTGGGTAGTATACTATGGAATTTGTATTGTTCGATGTATTCGAAAAGAGTTCTGGCTCCTAACTGTTGTCAAATAATTTTTAAATAAAATTATCAGCATCTGAACTATGCAAGTGTGATCTGCTGATGGATAGGCGTTAGTTCTAGGGACTTTCTGGGTAGGATACTATGGTATTTGTTTCGCATGATATATTCGAAAAGAGTTCTGGCTTCTTACTGTTGTCAAATAATTGTAAACAAATTTTATCAGCATCTTAACTATGCAAGTGTGATCTGCTGATGGATAGGCGTTAGTTCTAGGTACTTTCTGGGTAGTATACTATGGGATTTGTATTGTTCGATGTATTCGAAAAGAGTTCTGGCTTCTAACTGTTGTCAAATAATTGTAAAAAAAATTTATCAGCATCTTAACTATGCAAGTGTGATCTGCTGACGGATAGGCGTTAGTTCTAGGTACTTTCTGGGTAGGATACTATGGTATTTGTTTCGTATGATGTATTCGAAAAGAGTTCTGGCTTCTAACTGTTGTCAAATAATTGTAAAAAAAATTTATCAGCATCTTAACTATGCAAGTGTGATCTGCTGATGGATAGGCGTTAGTTCTAGGTACTTTCTGGGTAGGATACTATGGTATTTGTTTCGTATGATGTACTCGAAAAGAGTTCTGGCTTCCAACTGTTGTCAAATAATTGTAAAAAAAATTTATCAGCATCTTAACTATGCAAGTGTGATCTGCTGGTGGATAGGCGTTAGTTCTAGGTACTTTCTGGGTAGGATACTATGGAATTTGTATTGTTCGATGTATTCGAAAAGAGTTCTGGCTCCTAACTGTTATCAAATAATTGTAAAAAAAAATTATCAGCATCTGAACTATGCAAGTGTGATCTGCTGATAGATAGGCGTTATTTCTAGGTACTTTCTGGGTAGTATACTATGGAATTTGTATTGTTCGATGTATTCGAAAAGAGTTCTGGCTCCTAACTGTTGTCAAATAATTTTTAAATAAAATTATCAGCATCTGAACTATGCAAGTGTGATCTGCTGATGGATAGGCGTTAGTTCTAGGGACTTTCTGGGTAGGATACTATGGTATTTGTTTCGCATGATATATTCGAAAAGAGTTCTGGCTTCTTACTGTTGTCAAATAATTGTAAACAAATTTTATCAGCATCTTAACTATGCAAGTGTGATCTGCTGATGGATAGGCGTTAGTTCTAGGTACTTTCTGGGTAGTATACTATGGGATTTGTATTGTTCGATGTATTCGAAAAGAGTTCTGGCTTCTAACTGTTGTCAAATAATTGTAAAAAAAATTTATCAGCATCTTAACTATGCAAGTGTGATCTGCTGATGGATAGGCGTTAGTTCTAGGTACTTTCTGGGTAGGATACTATGGTATTTGTTTCGTATGATGTATTCGAAAAGAGTTCTGGCTTCTAACTGTTGTCAAATAATTGTAAAAAAAATTTATCAGCATCTTAACTATGCAAGTGTGATCTGCTGATGGATAGGCGTTAGTTCTAGGTACTTTCTGGGTAGGATACTATGGAATTTGTATTGTACGATGTATTCGAAAAGAGTTCTGGCTCCTAACTGTTGTCAAATAATTGTAAAAAAAAATTATCAGCATCTGAACTATGCAAGTGTGATCTGCTGGTGGATAGGCGTTAGTTCTAGGTACTTTCTGGGTAGGATACTATGGAATTTGTATTGTTCGATGTATTCGAAAAGAGTTCTGGCTCCCAACTGTTGTCAAATAATTTTTAAATAAAATTATCAGCATCTGAACTATGCAAGTGTGATCTGCTGATGGATAGGCGTTAGTTCTAGGGACTTTCTGGGTAGGATACTATGGTATTTGTTTCGCATGATATATTCGAAAAGAGTTCTGGCTTCTTACTGTTGTCAAATAATTGTAAACAAATTTTATCAGCATCTTAACTATGCAAGTGTGATCTGCTGATGGATAGGCGTTAGTTCTAGGTACTTTCTGGGTAGTATACTATGGGATTTGTATTGTTCGATGTATTCGAAAAGAGTTCTGGCTTCTAACTGTTGTCAAATAATTGTAAAAAAAATTTATCAGCATCTTAACTATGCAAGTGTGATCTGCTGATGGATAGGCGTTAGTTCTAGGTACTTTCTGGGTAGGATACTATGGAATTTGTATTGTACGATGTATTCGAAAAGAGTTCTGGCTCCTAACTGTTGTCAAATAATTGTAAAAAAAAATTATCAGCATCTGAACTATGCAAGTGTGATCTGCTGATAGATAGGCGTTATTTCTAGGTACTTTCTGGGTAGTATACTATGGAATTTGTATTGTTCGATGTATTCGAAAAGAGTTCTGGCTCCTAACTGTTGTCAAATAATTGTAAAAAAAAATTATCAGCATCTGAACTATGCAAGTGTGATCTGCTGATAGATAGGCGTTATTTCTAGGTACTATCTGGGTAGTATACTATGGAATTTGTATTGTTCGATGTATTCGAAAAGAGTTCTGGCTCCTAACTGTTGTCAAATAATTTTTAAATAAAATTATCAGCATCTGAACTATGCAAGTGTGATCTGCTGATGGATAGGCGTTAGTTCTAGGGACTTTCTGGGTAGGATACTATGGTATTTGTTTCGCATGATATATTCGAAAAGAGTTCTGGCTTCTTACTGTTGTCAAATAATTGTAAACAAATTTTATCAGCATCTTAACTATGCAAGTGTGATCTGCTGATGGATAGGCGTTAGTTCTAGGTACTTTCTGGGTAGTATACTATGGGATTTGTATTGTTCGATGTATTCGAAAAGAGTTCTGGCTTCTAACTGTTGTCAAATAATTGTAAAAAAAATGTATCAGCATCTTAACTATGCAAGTGTGATCTGCTGATGGATAGGCGTTAGTTCTAGGTACTTTCTGGGTAGGATACTATGGTATTTTTTTCGTATGATGTATTCGAAAAGAGTTCTGGCTTCTAACTGTTGTCAAATAATTGTAAAAAAAATTTATCAGCATCTTAACTATGCAAGTGTGATCTGCTGGTGGATAGGCGTTAGTTCTAGGTACTTTCTGGGTAGGATACTATGGAATTTGTATTGTTCGATGTATTCGAAAAGAGTTCTGGCTCCTAACTGTTGTCAAATAATTGTAAAAAAAAATTATCAGCATCTGAACTATGCAAGTGTGATCTGCTGATAGATAGGCGTTATTTCTAGGTACTTTCTGGGTAGTATACTATGGAATTTGTATTGTTCGATGTATTCGAAAAGAGTTCTGGCTCCGAACAGTTGTCAAATAATTTTTAAATAAAATTATCAGCATCTGAACTATGCAAGTGTGATCTGCTGATGGATAGGCGTTAGTTCTAGGGACTTTCTGGGTAGGATACTATGGTATTTGTTTCGCATGATATATTCGAAAAGAGTTCTGGCTTCTTACTGTTGTCAAATAATTGTAAACAAATTTTATCAGCATCTTAACTATGCAAGTGTGATCTGCTGATGGATAGGCGTTAGTTCTAGGTACTTTCTGGGTAGTATACTATGGGATTTGTATTGTTCGATGTATTCGAAAAGAGTTCTGGCTTCTAACTGTTGTCAAATAATTGTAAAAAAAATGTATCAGCATCTTAACTATGCAAGTGTGATCTGCTGATGGATAGGCGTTAGTTCTAGGTACTTTGTGGGTAGGATACTATGGTATTTTTTTCGTATGATGTATTCGAAAAGAGTTCTGGCTTCTAACTGTTGTCAAATAATTGTAAAAAAAATTTATCAGCATCTTAACTATGCAAGTGTGATCTGCTGGTGGATAGGCGTTAGTTCTAGGTACTTTCTGGGTAGGATACTATGGAATTTGTATTGTTCGATGTATTCGAAAAGAGTTCTGGCTCCTAACTGTTGTCAAATAATTGTAAAAAAAAATTATCAGCATCTGAACTATGCAAGTGTGATCTGCTGATAGATAGGCGTTATTTCTAGGTACTTTCTGGGTAGTATACTATGGAATTTGTATTGTTCGATGTATTCGAAAAGAGTTCTGGCTCCTAACTGTTGTCAAATAATTTTTAAATAAAATTATCAGCATCTGAACTATGCAAGTGTGATCTGCTGATGGATAGGCGTTAGTTCTAGGGACTTTCTGGGTAGGATACTATGGTATTTGTTTCGCATGATATATTCGAAAAGAGTTCTGGCTTCTTACTGTTGTCAAATAATTGTAAACAAATTTTATCAGCATCTTAACTATGCAAGTGTGATCTGCTGATGGATAGGCGTTAGTTCTAGGTACTTTCTGGGTAGTATACTGTGGGATTTGTATTGTTTGATGTATTCGAAAAGAGTTCTGGCTTCTAACTGTTGTCAAATAATTGTAAAAAAAATTTATCAGCATCTTAACTATGCAAGTGTGATCTGCTGATGGATAGGCGTTAGTTCTAGGTACTTTCTGGGTAGGATACTATGGTATTTGTTTCGTATGATGTATTCGAAAAGAGTTCTGGCTTCTAACTGTTGTCAAATAATTGTAAAAAAAATTTATCAGCATCTTAACTATGCAAGTGTCATCTGCTGATGGATAGGCGTTAGTTCTAGGTACTTTCTGGGTAGGATACTATGGAATTTGTATTGTACGATGTATTCGAAAAGAGTTCTGGCTCCTAACTGTTGTCAAATAATTGTAAAAAAAAATTATCAGCATCTGAACTATGCAAGTGTGATCTGCTGATAGATAGGCGTTATTTCTAGGTACTTTCTGGGTAGTATACTATGGAATTTGTATTGTTCGATGTATTCGAAAAGAGTTCTGGCTCCTAACTGTTGTCAAATAATTTTTAAATAAAATTATCAGCATCTGAACTATGCAAGTGTGATCTGCTGATGGATAGGCGTTAGTTCTAGGGACTTTCTGGGTAGGATACTATGGTATTTGTTTCGCATGATATATTCGAAAAGAGTTCTGGCTTCTTACTGTTGTCAAATAATTGTAAACAAATTTTATCAGCATCTTAACTATGCAAGTGTGATCTGCTGATGGATAGGCGTTAGTTCTAGGTACTTTCTGGGTAGTATACTATGGGATTTGTATTGTTCGATGTATTCGAAAAGAGTTCTGGCTTCTAACTGTTGTCAAATAATTGTAAAAAAAAATTATCAGCATCTTAACTATGCAAGTGTGATCTGCTGATGGATAGGCGTTAGTTCTAGGTACTTTCTGGGTAGGATACTATGGTATTTGTTTCGTATGATGTATTCGAAAAGAGTTCTGGCTTCTAACTGTTGTCAAATAATTGTAAAAAAAATTTATCAGCATCTTAACTATGCAAGTGTGATCTGCTGGTGGATAGGCGTTAGTTCTAGGTACTTTCTGGGTAGGATACTATGGAATTTGTATTGTTCGATGTATTCGAAAAGAGTTCTGGCTCCTAACTGTTGTCAAATAATTGTAAAAAAAAATTATCAGCATCTTAACTATGCAAGTGTAATCTGCTGATGGATAGGCGTTAGTTCTAGGTACTTTCTGGGTGGTATACTATGGGATTTGTATTGTTCGATGTATTCGAAAAGAGTTCTAGCTTCTAAGTGTTGTCAAATAATTGTAAAAAAAATTTATCAGCATCTTAACTATGCAAGTGTGATCTGCTGATGGATAGGCGTTAGTTCTAGGTACTTTCTGGGTAGGATACTATGGTATTTGTTTCGTATGATGTATTCGAAAAGAGTTCTGGCTTCTAACTGTTGTCAAATAATTGTAAAAAAAATTTATCAGCATCTTAACTATGCAAGTGTGATCTGCTGATGGATAGGCGTTAGTTCTAGGTACTTTCTGGGTAGGATACTATGGAATTTGTATTGTACGATGTATTCGAAAAGAGTTCTGGCTCCTAACTGTTGTCAAATAATTGTAAAAAAAAATTATCAGCATCTGAACTATGCAAGTGTGATCTGCTGATAGATAGGCGTTATTTCTAGGTACTTTCTGGGTAGTATACTATGGAATTTGTATTGTTCGATGTATTCGAAAAGAGTTCTGGCTTCTAACTGTTGTCAAATAATTGTAAAAAAAAATTATCAGCATCTGAACTATGCAAGTGTGATCTGCTGATAGATAGGCGTTATTTCTAGGTACTTTCTGGGTAGTATACTATGGGATTTGTATTGTTCGATGTATTCGAAAAGAGTTCTGGCTCCTAACTGTTGTCAAATAATTTTTAAATAAAATTATCAGCATCTGAACTATGCAAGTGTGATCTGCTGATAGATAGGCGTTATTTCTAGGTACTTTCTGGGTAGTATACTATGGAATTTGTATTGTTCGATGTATTCGAAAAGAGTTCTGGCTCCTAACTGTTGTCAAATAATTTTTAAATAAAATTATCAGCATCTGAACTATGCAAGCGTGATCTGCTGATGGATAGGCGTTAGTTCTAGGGACTTTCTGGGTAGGATACTATGGTATTTGTTTCGCATGATATATTCGAAAAGAGTTCTGGCTTCTTACTGTTTTCAAATAATTGTAAACAAATTTTATCAGCATCTTAACTATGCAAGTGTGATCTGCTGATGGATAGGCGTTAGTTCTAGGTACTTTCTGGGTAGTATACTATGGGATTTGTATTGTTCGATGTATTCGAAAAGAGTTCTGGCTTCTAACTGTTGTCAAATAATTGTAAAAAAAATTTATCAGCATCTTAACTATGCAAGTGTGATCTGCTGATGGATAGGCGTTAGTTCTAGGTACTTTCTGGGTAGGATACTATGGTATTTGTTTCGTATGATGTATTCGAAAAGAGTTCTGGCTTCTAACTGTTGTCAAATAATTGTAAAAAAAATGTATCAGCATCTTAACTATGCAAGTGTGATCTGCTGATGGATAGGCGTTAGTTCTAGGTACTTTCTGGGTAGGATACTATGGAATTTGTATTGTACGATGTATTCGAAAAGAGTTCTGGCTCCTAACTTTTGTCAAATAATTGTAAAAAAAAATTATCAGCATCTGAACTATGCAAGTGTGATCTGCTGATAGATAGGCGTTATTTCTAGGTACTTTCTGGGTAGTATACTATGGGATTTGTATTGTTCGATGTATTCGAAAAGAGTTCTGGCTTCTAACTGTTGTCAAATAATTGTAAAAAAAATTTATCAGCATCTTAACTATGCAAGTGTGATCTGCTGGTGGATAGGCGTTAGTTCTAGGTACTTTCTGGGTAGGATACTATGGAATTTGTATTGTTCGATGTATTCGAAAAGAGTTCTGGCTCCTAACTGTTGTCAAATAATTGTAAAAAAAAATTATCAGCATCTGAACTATGCAAGTGTGATCTGCTGATAGATCACACTTGCATAGTTCGAATTTTATATGTATTTATATATGGAAATCGCAAGTGTGATCTGCTGATAGATCACACTTGCGACGAATTTTATATGTATTTATATATGGAAAAGAATATTTTTAACCCGTATTTTTAAAACGCAATATTGACTTTCACGCCATCCGATTGTTTTTCGAACTCTCCTTGAATTCAAGGTCCTTAAAAGTTCTTAACGAAAGATGACATTTTTGCGTTTCGATACTCGCGTGCCGCGAAAGGCCAATATTTAAAAACGTGCATGTTTTTGTTTGTCACGCCACTCGATATGAGAATCAATGTCATGGCGAAGGGATGAAAATAAATTGGTCCGTTAATTTGCCGGATAAAAAACGGAGGCAGGGCTCACCCCTCGACGACGGGGCGAGGATCACCGCCTACACGGGACTGACGCTTTCAGGGATGTTGTTCGTTTTTTTTTTTGTCTTTTTTTTCTTTACGAGGAAGAAGTTTATGTATAGGCGTGTCTGACTCCCGCATGTGCCGCCTTCCCACGCTGCTAGGAGGCTGGAAAATTCATTTCACGACCTCGTTAATTTTTCGCTTTGCGTCAATCCATTGTTCATACGAGAAAGGTATGGGGTTGTTTTTTCTTTTATCTGTGTATGCGTGTGATTTTTCGTTCCTCTTTCTCTCTCTCTCTCTCTCTCTCTCTCTCTCTCTCTCGAGAGAGAGAGAGAGAGAGAGAGAGAGAGAGAGAGAGTGGCCTAACTCCATATGGTTGACTTACGTGCGAGGGTGGAAACAACTGCGAACGAAATTTGTCACAATTTCGCTACGGAATCACGCATAAACCCAATACTTACGTTTCCATAGAGCAAAGCTTTCGCGACTACGGACAAAATCGCAACCAATCACGAACAAACAGTCAACACATAATATTCCAGCCGAGAAACGAAGAAAACAAAAAGTAAAAGCACAAACGAAACAAAAAGAACAAAAAAAAAAGACAATAACAAGCTCGAGTATTTTATCCGTGGTGCTTCGTTTGCGGTTTGCCAGCGTATACTCGACTGCGGTCTGGCCTATATGTTTAGCGAGGCAGATAGAATTATTTTCTCGGCGAATAGTAAAAAAAAAAGAAGAAAAAAAAAATGGAAAAAGAACGGGGGGGAAATTTAAAAAAATATAAAAAAAACAGAACGCAGCAGCGATGCGCACACGCGAAATCCCGGACAACCGACGATATCCGGGACTTGTACGGAGGGGAAGGATTTTCCAAAGCACAGTACGAAAGAGGAGGACGAGGTCGGCGTGGGCGTGAGGCGAGGTTCGGGGCGAATGCTCTCACCACTTCGTTTTCTGGGTCAGGTGCATACACGTGCATCGAGGCTATCTGGGAAGTGAATCGAAAAACATAAAAATAACATCAATTCGAGGCTGTTTCATTGCGCCTTTTTTGTTTGTTGGTCCATCCGCGATTTTTTTTTCATTCTCTCGGGTATTTTTTTTTTTTTTTTTTCAGTGTCTCCGTTGTGTCGTGTGTAACGACGAATCGTCAACAACCGTGACGTCGGGCGTCATTCCGGTCCTCCACAATCTCACCCCCGTCTGTGCACGCGGCGCGCAATTGTTTCCTCTTTCCCACCCCCACTTTTCTAAATTTTTTTTATCTTTTTTTTTTTCAACCGGCCTTTTCGAGCCCTTCGTGTGCTTTGCATAGACGAGGATCCGCGCGGCAAGTGCATGCAATTGCAATTTACTTGGCGCCTCTGTATGAGAGAGTACGA
>OZ010717.1:28875902-28935313 GCA_963932345.1 Ophion ventricosus
ATTAAATGACTATTAACTTGCTATTAATTACTGAGAAGCCTCGTATGTATTGGAGTACAAATTAATTCGGTCCGTTTTCAAGAGATGGCTCTGGCTGTTATGAATGTTTCATAGTGGACAGCTGATTTCGGTGGCTTCGAGAGGTTAGACATCTGTCAATAACATTCAGTTTCCATCACTTTGAGTTCCATTCAAAACCTTGTTTTTTACTGTGTTGAATATGTCAAATTTTGTGTTAACTGAGCAGCATTTGCGGCAAGTTTTACTTTTCTGCTTTAATTGGTATATATTAATTAATTATATACGATATATAAAATTGATATATTTAAATATTAATATAATATCGCAGCCAACACGGGTGGTCGGGGTTTGGCTCCGGCGTTACCTACTTCTAGTTAATTCTATTCTACTTGTAAAGGCTCAAAAAAATAAGCATTTTTTTATAATAATTTTTTTTTTCGAAAACTGTTGCATGTACAGGTAGAAACTTTTTTTTTCGTTAAAAGGTACACTCTTACGAATAGAAACAATTGTTTGTTGTTGCATATAAATGTATATTTATTTAACAATTGATAATCGTGTGAAGGCATGAAAAAAAGTATGTCACTGACGTCAATGAATTGCACTCTCCAGGTAATCTAAAACAAAATTTTAAAAGATTCTTAATCTGTGTGAGTGTCGCTATCGCTCGAACTAGAATTATTGAAAAAATATTCATTTTTACTTATACTTTCGCCCGAATTATGACGAAAAAAAAAAAAAAAACGTGTTTTCAAACCCTTTTGCAAAAACGAGCCATTTTGTTATTTTGCAATATAAAATAATAATTCTAATTCGGACGATAGCGAAACTCATACAGATTGAAAACGTTTTCGAATTTTTTGTTCAGATTACCTGGAGAGCGCAAATCATCAACGCCAGCGACATACTTTTTTTCATGCCTTTACCCGATTATCAATTGTTAAATAAATATACATTTATATGCAACAAAATTAATTGTTTTCTATTCTGTAAGAGTGTACCTTTAACCAAAAAAATAGTTTTTACCGAACATGCAACAGTTTTCGAAAAAAATAATTATTAAAAAACAAGCTTATTTTTCGAGCTATCACAGTAGAATAATCAAAAAAATAATTAAAATAAAATATAATATAATATCATATGAAATATAACATCTACGATTTTTCTTATTATAATATTCATTATAAAATACAAACGAATAAAATATAATGTAAATTGAATATAATCTAATATTTGATACTTTGATAATTGTAAAAATATAATTGTATGATGAAATTATAATTCTTATATAAATATAATCCAATAAAAGTGTTATATCAATTTTGTGGTGTGATAGCGCCGCTATCACACCAGAAACCATTCGAAGATCAAAAGATTCATTCATCCGACGCCTTCAAAAATGTGTCGAGGTTAATGGCCATCACTTCGAACATTTGTTACAATAAATTTTCCGCACGAAAAATTCAATTACATATTCGGATATTCTTATTGTCAATACCATCACGATTTCCGTTTTTACACGTGTATTTTGGTGAAAAATCATTTTAAGGTCATATCTTCTTAATAATAAGGTCATAAGGTCTTAATAAAAAAAAAAAACATGTTCCCATTTGAAAAACCATTGATGACCTTGAGAACGCAAAAACCATGATCTTGACGAAAATGAATTTTTCACCACTGTATTAGCCCTTCTAAATCAATCAAATTACCTCCTGACATTTGTTTCGTCACTCTAAAGCCAACGGAGATATTTGGGGTGGTCACGTTAAATGGTCCACCCTCTATTTCAGTCTATCTGGAAAATCATAATTTTTGCTTACTTTTAAAATATTCAAATAAAAATTCAAATGGCCTCTATGAGAAATACGCGAAACGAATAAATCGACATAAATTTTATATCGTTCAATCCGTTGTTTCGATATAATAAAATGAATTAAGCTCAATTTTATTTTCGACCGTGGTGTTTAAACGACTTGGTTCGGATAATCGGGCATGCACAGTTGAATTAATGTCGCCATTGGATACACCGCGGCGAACCACAGGGGGGAGGTACGTTGATTCGACGATATTTTTGAGTTAACAGTGTCCGAAGCTCGACGGGGGGGTACGGTTGGATGAGAGTGGAAAACGTGTAACAGACATATTCTACACTCGTTCTACCCTCTCGATCTCACCCCCTGAGTCACTCTTGCCCCGTGCGATCGGTGAACGTTCTCACCCCTCGAGGGGTGAAAACTTGTAAACACGCGAGGCTCTTTTCAAGATTGATCGATGACGCGGAGAGCGTGCACTTCGTGTACACGCTTTTGTCTCCTCTCTCTCTCTCTCTCTCTCTCTCTCTCTCTCTCCCTCACTCTCTCTCTCTCTCTCTCTCTCTACTAGTCCTCACTTTTCCTCGCTCTCTCGCTTTTTCCATCTCCCTCTCCTCTCGTGTCTCCGCGCGAACGAAACTTTGCTCCATCAGGGACTCCGAGGGTTGTTTTTAATTAATAATCCCCTTCGAAGCCTCTCCTGTAGGCCGTCCCACCATCCCCCTTCCCCCCTTGCCGCGCCACCGGCTTTCCAACTTTTCCCAAGATATATGTATCTCATCTTACCGGGCACTTTGTATTTTCCTCTCGAGTAACGTGTGTTGCAGAATTCCATTTGCTTGTTATTCTACCTCGTTCGAGGCCCTACTTAGATGGGCGCACCGTGCGACTCGGATACTCCCGCTGTAACGAAAAACGTTGAAACTTTGCCCAGACGTTTGTCGACAATGGCAACAGGATTTTCAGGGAGCTGAAGTTTTAAAAGCGTGCGGCTGAAAGTGTTTTTTTTTTTTTTCTCGCGCGAGATATTCAATCGGATGGATTCTAGCTAATCCCGAGCAGAAATCTTGCTCCGGCTACAACAAAGGCCTGATCAGGCAGCCTGATTTCTTTTTACGGCCTTGATGAGGACTCTTGATCAAGCCCTGATCATTTTTTTAAAAAAGCAATCCCTGACTTCGGCCTGATAAGGTTAAAAAATCATGGCTTGATCAGGGTAGAAAATCAAGGCCTGATCAGAGCTTGATTTTGTAAGGCTTGATCATAATGAAAAATCATGGCCTAGTCAGTATGATGCAATGAAGCCCCGCTTAGGATGTCCTAATTATTCCTGAAATAAAAATTACCATGCATATTTAAAAGCGAAAAAGGCACGAAATTATAGTTAACGCTAATAGTTTATTTTTCAAACTAAATATAAATTTTGATTTATCAAATACATTTTTCACATAGATGCACGTGGAAAATAAATAACACTTTCTCTTAGAGATTTGATTGAACCTGCACCGATGGCATCACATTCACCGGACTGAACTACGCAGTCAACTTACCATTGTTCTGTCAGCCTATGCTGTCGAGGCTGCTGATAGCGCAGTCCAGTTCAGTGAACGTGAAGCCATAGGTGCAGGTTAGTCCATTCGAAATGCCCTTGGAATGGACATTACGTTCACTGAACTATACTACGCTGTCAACTTACCACTATTCGGTTGGCCTGCGCTGTCCAGGCTAATCTGCACCGATGGCATTACATTCACTATACATAACTACTTTGTCAGCTTCCCATTATTTGTTTGGCCTATGCTGTCCGGGTTAACCTGCATCGATGAATGTGATGCCATCGGTGCAGGTTAGCCCGGACAGCGTAGGCCGATCGAACAATGGTAAGTTGACTGCGTAGTTCAGTCCGGTGAATGTGATGCCATAGGTGCAGGTTAGCCTTAATTTTATAATTCTTTACTCTACTTTACAATTCTTAAATCTTATTACAATTCTTAAATCTATACAAATTGATTTAAGAATTGTAAAAGTCTTTAAAAAAATGTTATACTAACCTAACCAACTATGGATTGTTAAAGTCTTTGAAAAACTGTTATACTAACCTGCTGCTGTATTATTCCTTCTTTATTTTTCCTTATTAAGTGGCCGCCATTCTCGCGGACGCAGTCGTTGGGCAATTTTTTGCCGCTTTCGTTTATCCATTTCATTCACAACATAAACTTTATATACGAAAATGTGTAAAGTGATTAATGTCTCGCGCTTCTCTCGTGTCTCTCTATCATCTGGAAAGAGAAGGTTAGGCACGTTTCTAGCCAAACTGTATAAGTCCGGCTCCTTGACCATCGCCTGAAGCTAGCCGGATGAGGAAAATTGAAGTAAACCGTAAGTCCGGTTGCTTAACCAGCGCCTGAAGCTAGCCGGATCAGGCAACTGGAGGAAAACGTACATCCAGTTGCCTGACTATCGCCTGACACTAGCCAGATTAGGCAAATTAAGGCATGCCTTAAATAAGGCCTCCGTACTACAACTTGATCAGTCCCGGTTCAAATATCAGGCCAGCCTGACAATATCTCCATTCGGGATGTTGATGAATTTATGGTGATTTAATTGTCAGGAATCAATGATTCTTCCTGAAGCTCTTGGCAATGTTTTTTTTTTCACCCAACGCAATGACTGATAGACATTGCTTCATACGATCCCGGTCTTTATTTATTAGGAAGACTTTTGAAAGCCGCTCATCGGGCAATTACGTATTTATGTCACGTGAAAAGTTTTAGCTCCTATAAATAATCGACCGACACTGTACAAGGGGGAAAAAAAACACCCCTCGGCCAAAGTTTTAAGAACCTTTAAGTATATAAGTGTACAGAACGGACGAGGGTAGATATATACTTTTCTCGAGAATTTATAGCCTGCAGTGTGCCAATCCTTTTGCGACAGAGGTACGGCCATACGTTTGAGACAGGGAAGGCTGGTGCGAGTGAAGTTATATACGCGCCCGGATCTCTCTCGTAACTCGTTCTGATTGAACGATACGATTCCTGTACCCTCTTCGATATCAGAAGAGCGAAAACTCTTGCCTCGTCGATATATATATATACAGGGTGTCCCAGGACAGAATGTCATCCCTGAAATGGGAGGTTGGGGGTGAAATTCTGAGTCGATTGATATAAGCATGTATGGTTCCCAGATCAACCCCTGAATTATTATTAATTTCTAAAGACGGGCCAATCAGGCGCGCCCGATGAGCGGGCTCACGTCGGTGAGCGATACGCGCGTTCTGTGGTGCCTGGCGGAGCACCGCTGATTGGCCCGTCTTTAAAAATTAATAATAATTCAGGGGTTGATCTGGGAACCATACATGCTTATATCACTCGACTCAGAATTTCACCCCCAACCACCCTTTTCAAGGATGACATTCCGTCCTGGGACACCGTGTGTGTATATATATATATATATATATATATATATATATATATATATATAAGGCATTCCACGCTATTTCACCTAGCCCATGACCCCGACCATTTTTTATTTTCCTGATTTTTATTTTGGTAAAATTGTATCCCATGAAAGGAATATCCACACCAATTTGTAGATTTTGATCTCTTTTCTTTTAGGAGTTATAATTTTCCAAAAAATGGTGACTTTGGAAGTTTTGGACACGTTTAAGGCCTTAGACCACTCTAAAATTTACCAAAAATCGATTTTTTTTTGTTAAAAATGTACCTTCGTACCTATAAAATTATATTCCAAAAGTTTATGAGTGTGAAAAATCTCTGAGTACTCGATTTTCGAATTCTAGTGCAACCCCACTTGATTCATGTCGTGACTTTCTACTGACTTTAAACGCGTTTATCTCAAAACTACATTTTTCAAGTCGGCCGGACTCATAACTCAAACAAATTTCAACCGATTCACTTGAAATTTTTGGCACAATTGCGAACTAATTTCATGAATGGTGCGTCCAATTGCTTCATTGAGCTTCGGAATGGTCTACGGATCATTGGGATACACTTTTCCTTTTAGAAAAGCCCAAAGAAAGAAGTCCAATCTCGTCAAATCGCACGATCTTGGTGGCCAATTCCAATCGCCGCGGCGGCGCGAGATAACACGACTATGAAAATTCGTCTGCAATGACTACATTGTTTCACATTGCATTTCCACAGTTTTTATGCGTTGCTCGATCGTATAATTCTCCATGACTAAACCTCAATACTTCCTGATGCCAGTTGTCAAAGATTGGTGCTTTCTGTTCGCAAAAAAAAAATGGCGCGCAATTAAAAATGTCTTTTACATGCATACATAGTACGATCCTGGAATTTACGGATTGTGAATTTTTTTTAAATCCTTGTCTGCTTTCGGTTTGTGTCACGCTACATTGATTGAGTTACAACTGACAAAAATAGACCCTGAAACGGACGCTGGGGATGAAAATTAATAACGTATAAGTGAAAAACGTAGAAATGAAACTTTTTTACATTCGTTATAGGCGGAATTTGCCGGGACCGGAGAAATATGACGTATAAATGATAAAAACGTATAAGTGCGAAACGTATAAGCGAGGTTTGACTGTAGTATATTTTCTGAATTACAAAATTGACGTAAGATTTTCATTGACCGCAAATAAAGAACTCGAAAGAACATTTTTTATAACTTTCGCTCCGATAACTCAAGAATGCCTGAAGATATTGCCTTGATTATTTTTTTTTAAATAAATATAACCATTTTCTCCACACATTGAACCAACGTCTGTATCGAAAAATAATTAGGAAAAATAAATATAGGAAACTTTTCTTGCTTCTCAGATTATTAGCCGCCATTCTTTTAATTGTTACGTTTTTTTTTATTTATTTTTAACTTCAATCCAGGGAGGCAAATCCTCCTAATGGAATACAGTTTGGCAACTTAAAAAATTTCCATCCGGCTACTTCGAATCGTGGCAAAAATCGTCTTCAACACTTAAAATATTCCTCAATTTTTTATTTTTTATTTACACATACAAATGATTTTTATCCACAAAAATGTGATTAAAAAAAAAACTTAAAAACAAGAAAAATTGCGTATGTTTTCTCAATTGTTCATAAAAGTTATGGGAATTTTTACACAATTTTCAACCGTCAAAGCCTTCCTGCTCCCCTTAATATTAAATCAAATTATTCAATAATCGACACATTGAAATAAAATAAAATTACCTTTGCCGCGAAAATGTTTCGTCCCCTTTCTTGAATTATGTCGACACGTGTCGTAATTCAGCAATAAAACGACGCTTTTCACCATTGTCGTTGTGCAATCGTGTATTTTCTCCCAGGCTATCAATGTCAATCGACCCTTTTTTACGAGCGTGCGAATAAAAAATTGTTATCGAATGGAATATGCATTCAAGTTCCGCACATGTACGCAAGGATCTCATCGTCGTTACGTCGCGCGAGAGACGCGGTAGATCGCAAAAAAAAAAGGAAAAGAAAAAAGACAAAGTGAAGAAAAAAATGGCACCGATACGTGACTGCTTGAGAGGTGTGAAATCGATGAGAATATTTTATGTCGCGAGAAAAGTTTTCGAGAGCAAGGTGGTGAAAGAGGGATTCGCCTTATATATATATATATATATATATATATATACAGGGTGGTCGAAAAATTGTGACTCAAACGAAGAGGGGAGGTGGCCAAGATCATTGGCAACCAAAAAGTTCATATACAGATTGGTCCGTATCTCAACGATTTCAAAGCTGTGATTGTTTTTTCAATATTTTTGAAAATTCGCTTCTCAGCTATACAAAAAAATGTATTAAAAAAACTACTTAACATATGCTGGTTATTATTTTTTTTTTTATGTAGCTTGATGATGTGGCTTTCTCATGAAAATATAGTCTTCATAATAGTCATCATGAGTTCTTAGAATAAAATTAATTTGTAATAACTTTTTGAATCATCATTTTTTTCCCCTAAGTTTTCATCATTGGTTGCAACAGCCAAGCGGTGGCTCCAACGATTCCGTTCTGGTAATATGGACGTCGAAGATGAGGCACGCTCTGGTAGGCCAATCGTCGAAAATGTCGATAAAATCATAGAAATCGTCGAGTCGGACCGGCATGTGAGCACTTATTCCATTGCCCAGGAACTGAAGATTGGCCATAAAAGCGTTTGGAACGATTTGCATAAGGCTGGTCTCAAGAAGAAGCTCGATGTATCCGTGCCACATGAGTTGGAGCAAAAGAACCTTTTGGACCGAATTGATGCCTGCGATTCTTTGCTGAAACGTAACGAAATCGACCCATTTTTTAAGCGGATGGTGACTGGCGATGAAAAATGGGTCACATACGAGAACAACAGCCGAAAAAGATTGTGGTCCAATCGCGGTGAGCCGGCCCAAACGATTGCCAAACCCGGATTAACGGCCAAGAAGGTTTTGCTGTATGTTTGGTGGGATTGAAAGGGAATCATCCACTATGAGCTGCTCCCATCGGGCCAAACACTCAATTCGGACCTCTACTGTCAACAACTGACCAGATTGAAGCAGGCGATCGACCAGAAGCGGCCAGAATTGGCCAATAGGAAGGGTGTTGTGTTCCATCAAGACAACGCCAGGCCGCACACATCTTTAACAACGCGCCAGATGCTCCGAGAGCTTGGATGAGAGGTTCTATCGTACCCGCCGTATAGTCCAGACCTGGCACCAAGCGATTATCACCTTTTCAAGCATTTGCAAAATTTTCTTGATGGTACAAAACTGGCCTCAAGAGAGGCTTGTGAAAATGAGCTGGTCAAGTTTTTTACCAATAGGGACGAGGACGTCTTCAATCGCGGAATTATGAAATTGCCTTCAAAATGGACAAAAGTTATCGAACAAAACGGCGCATATTTGGTCTAAATCGGATAATCCTAACTATTTTAATTTCATCGTCGAAATAAAGCAAAAAAAACGCTCAGAACTTTTTATTTCATATAATATTAATTTTTTTGTACAGCTGGGAGCCGATTTTTTTTAATATTGTAAAAAAAAATTATACCTTTGGAATCGTTGAGAAATGGACCAACCTGTATATGACCTTTTTGGTTGGAAATGATCTTGGCTATCTCCCCATTACGTTTGATCCACGACTTTTAGACTGCCCTGTATACATAAAAAAAAGCAAGTTTTCGCCATATTGCATCGTCACCTGTGGGGCCATTATATCGTTCAGCAGGTACTGCGTTATATCCTATCAAGGAGCCCCGCGTTCGCGCCAGGAATAAGCGACGTCACGATTTGTACACAAAGCTTTTATTGAATCGTTATATTTTTCGCGAAATCACGATTCGCTTGCGCTGGAAAGCCAGGTGTCGTTACATATACGTTCACTTTTTTTTTTTTATTTTTGATTTTTTATACGCGTGCTGTAAACCCACATTCACACATTCATCGTACTCTCCTCAATAGATGGGACATTCCCGTGGTAATGGAATTTTTTTACATTTATTAGCCTCGGTACGAAGAAACAACGATTCTTCGTAACCTCGTTTTTGGTCCGTCACTGTTCACCGTAAAAGTACACGATACGTCTTTTTAGAAAAGAAAAAAAAAAATATCCTAAATCTCTGCTACTTCGAATTTAAAGAAAAAATTAATAAATCCTCAATTTTTTTTTGTAAACGGGATTTGTGTCGAGTTTGTTTTTTTTTTTAATTCGGACTATACTCTGATCGAACATGTATGACCGGCGAGGAGGCTTTAAGGCCTTAGGCCACTCCAGAGGTCAGAAAAAGAGCATAGTTTATGACTAACGGTTGGGGCGCGGATAGACGCGGCCTTTGTCATCTGTTTGACTATGAGTTTGACTATGAATGAGGTTGACACGGCAAAAAAAAAAGATCTAATGGAAGCGTCAACATTTAAGGAGGATCCGTCATATGGCCCAGGAATCGACGATTTCATGTAAGTTTAAAAAAATAAACCAGTTACTTCAGTGTAAAGTGTACTCAAAACTTTAAACGCGTTTCACTCGAAACAGTGTTTTCAAAATCGGTACCAGAAATATCTCCGCAACTACTGGACCGATCGGGATCAAGTTTTGCACAGTCATGCTTCACACAATAATCTAGTACTTATCGAGCCTTTTTTTCGATATCTGGCATAGTTTTTTTTTTCATCATAAGGGGCTAGTCCACTTTGAAAATGTCAAAAAATCGATTTTTTTTTACTGTTTTCGAAAGTACATACATTCAGAAATATTGTGTCAATATTCTGTCAATATTGCCGATTGAGTTTAGGTAAGAGTTTTTCATAGTATAAACTTCAAACGCGTTTTTCTCGAAACAACGTTTTCAAAATCTAGCTCCATCGTACCTCTAAAACTAATAAACCGATTCTCTTGAAATTTGAACCACATATTGTAAACATGATTCGCAACAAGATGACCCTCGATGGTTTTAAAATTTTGATTTTTACTCTTTTTTTTGCGAAAAACTGCGAAAAAAAACGCTTTTTTTTTTTACTTTTTTCGTTTTTCATCTGCCATTTTTTTATTTTTTGATAAAACTTTATATCCGAGGGTCATTTTGTAGCTGGTGTCATGCTGAATCTAATGGACTTTGATTTTTTTGTTTCAGACAAGCCGTTGCCGAGTTGTGATGGAGCTACCTAGCCCACCTATTTTTGAGGCGTTGCGTTAAACTATAGTTTTTGTACTTAAAAATGAATAAAAATGAATTAAATTTTTTTTTTTATGTATTTCAAGACTTTATTTATCAAGCCCAACAACTTTTATATTCATATCTTTTATAAAATCCTCAAAAAAAAATCGCGAAAACAGCCTTTTTTTCGTGGCTCCAAAGTGGACTGGCCCCATAAGTACTGAACAATTTTGAGGCGCAAAATCGCCTGTTTTATTCCAGTGACTGCCATGACACGGAAAAATTAAATTTTTCAATTCCGCCTCGTTAAGTACTAGTTTTATCTATCTACTTTAAGAAACATATTTTTTTTTAGATAAAAAATGGCAGAGGCACGTCCGGTACCGCAAACGCTGTCAACAAAAACACGTCCTAGGAAAACGACTGTAACTTTTTTACCGTTTGACATTTTTTAACCAAATTTTCACGCAACATACATCAAATGTCACACTTCAATATGTATATCATGGTTGTTCAATAAAATTTAGTTTTATACACAACAAAAATTCTTAAACATAACCTTACTTTTAGCCGTCTCAGCCCGTAAGCCCATCGAAAAAAAAATCGCTAAAATCGCCAGATGAGTTGATTAGAGTTTTTAAAGATTTTTTGACGGTCCTGTTTTTCTATCCTTCCTGCCTATTGCCAACCGCTGCCTCGTACGTCGGCAAGAATAATATCCAAAAGGAACCCAAATGTCTTTTCGATTTGGGACAACGAAAAATGCAAACAGAAAAAAAAGAGAACGAAAAAAAACCCTTCGCGGAGCGAATCCCAGAGGGTGAGGGCCAGAGGTATAGGTTGAGATGGCGCGAAAATGTCTTATATATGTGTACACACAAATGCACGTATACACATACACATATATGGGATGATGGATCCGGAAAATACAGCGCAGTGGCACAGTAGAGCCAACGGTCCAATGCCTCACGGCACGGGAGGTGTCACAATTTATACGTGCCGTCATTTTTCAAAACGTGTGTGCACATTCTCCATCCACCACACATATATATATATATATATACATGCATTGCGCAGAATTTATTCTTCCCAACGAGAACGACAGGCTCCCATCCTCCTTCTCTCTTTGCATTTCTCAACTCCAAACATTTTCCGGTGGACACGAGGGCGAATACCAGGGGGGGGGGGGTATGAGATGAGCGACCGGGATGTTCCCAGCACTGCCAAAGAAATGTCCTCACTTCGACCCACCCACGCCCCCGCTTCTGACTCGCCCTATAGGCAAAAACGAATAAAAAAATAAAATAAAAATAACTCGGGAAATGCGAGAAAGAAAAAAAAAAAGAGCATAGATGGAGGGCGAAAAATAATTCACGAAAGTTCGAGTGTCTCGATCGCGTGTCACGGAGCAGAAAGCGATGCGACCTATAGGGGTGGAAAAATCCCTCGTGACGAAGTAAACGCGGAAGATCAGTGAGCGAGGAGTTCCGGTTTGTTTGGAAGGTTTTTTTTTTCTCGATTCAGCTCAATGAGGAGTGGCGCTAAACGGAAGCTTGGAATTGAAGGGTTGAAAAGATGGACTGTTGGAACTTTTGAAGGAGAGAGAGAGAGAGAGAGAGAGGGGGTGTTCTTTCTTTAAAGTTGGAAATGCGCAGTTGCAACGAGAGAAAGACAATTATTTTATTTTATTATTTAAGGCGTTACGCCACTTTGAGGCTCGGGACAAAAAAGTATAAAAATCAAGAAAACATTTGACGCGACTATTAATTATGTAAAATAATTTTTATTTTTCACAAATACATTAGAGCTTTATGAATAAGTAAAAAAAAGTATGAAAAAAATAGAAAATTGCGGAGATATAAATCGCCTGGACCCTCTTTCGAAAATTCTTGCCGAAGGTAAAATTTTTTTTCTCTGTCAAGCACCGTTTGAAAAATAAAATGAAAAAAGTTTCTTGTAAAGAAAGGTAACAGCTAAAATGTAGCACAGGGGAAAAACTTTTAAAACATTTTTTGTAGAAATGACAGCTGTGTGAAAAAAAAACTCTGATATTTACCAAAACTTTGAGTTTCAAAAATAAATAAAAAATGAATTAAACTATTTTAACTATAAATACCTATTTATTTATACTTATTTTTTATTATTTATAAACGTTTTATTTTTTTATAGCTAACACACGGGTCATTGAGTCCCGTGACTGACACACAGATGGCGCCGCCAATGCCATGCCGCGTTTATTTTTCGGTAGTACCAACCTTTGAAAGATACGTGTAAAAATTTCATGACATTCGGTCCAGTCGTTGTCGAGATATTGAAGGTTAAGTGACGCTACATTTGTTTTTCCTTAAACGATGGATAAAAACGAGTTTCGTGTGTTAATCAAACACTGTTTTTTTAATGGGAAAAAATACCGTTCGAGCTCAGCAATGGCTTGAAAAGTGTTACCGGGAAAAGTGCCCATCGAAAACCAACCATTTGCCGATGGTATGCGGATTTTGAACGCGGTCGAACAACCACCGAAGACGCGGAGCGCTCAGGTCGTCCAACTGAGGTGGCTACGCCCGCAAAACATCCAAAAAATTCTTGAAAATTGTTAGGTCGATCGTAAAGTGAAGTTGCAAGAGATAGCTGACATCCTAAAGACATCAAAAGGCACCGTGTTCAAAATTGTGCATGAAAATTTGGGTATGAAAAAACTTTTGTCCAAGTGGGTGCCGCGTTTGCTCACAGTGGAACAAAAACAACAACGAATTGATGATTCGGAGCGCTGTTTGAAGCTGTTTACGCGTGATAAAAATGATTTTTTTCGTCGCTACGTAACAATGGATGAAACATGGATTCGTCACTATACGCCGGAGTCGAAAAGACCGTCAGCCGAGTGGAGAGAAGAGCCTATTTTGAGGCAAAAGACAAATCGTTCTATAAGAAAGGCATCGAAAGTTTGGAAGAACGTTGAAATGATTGTATCGCTATGGAAGATGACTATGTTGATGGATAAAGTCGAATTTTGCAAAAAAAAAAAAGTGCTTTTACTGTTTAGTCCCGGGACTTAATGGACCCATGTGTTATGTTTCCGAGCCTCGAGGTGGTGTAACCCCTTAAAATTTTATTTAAATTCATTATTTGGGAGACAATTTGGTTTAATCCAATTATTTAATTATTCAATTAAAAAATAAATCATTTTCGCCGTAATTATTCGTTCTTTATTTTTAAATATTACCTCCAACTCGGTTGCGTCGAAAGCAATTTTTTTTTTTTTTTTTTTTTTTTTTTCAAATCTCGTATATAACATGATGATTATAGCGCGGAGAGCCAAAGCCAAAAATACGTATGGCAACATACGATTCGAATTTCCAAAAGCCTGAAATGCGATTTCTCGCTATTATTGAACGCAGCGTATAATGAGGATGCGAGCACCCTCCGACATTTCGAAGCGAATTTCCCTCTGCCAGAGCCAATGAATGCGATTCGGATTACTCTGTTTCAACCGACCGCCCCCCCCCCCCCCCGCCCCCGCCCCCGCAAGCCGCCGGCCGCGCCGCTCGCTGTCGAGTGACTCTCACAATCACATCCTTGCAATTGGATTTCCCGCGCTGTTAGTGGAAAAGCGAATCAATTACTATGATACCTGATTCGTTCGCCGATGGAAATAATAAATTAAAAAAAAAAAAAAACAGCACTACGGCGCAACAAAAAGTATTGTTTTTGCGATGGGATCATCGAGATATTTGTGGCTCATTCGTGTAAATGAATTTTTGCGCCCGGGTCTACGCATTTGCGATTAGTGAAAATACAAGCGCCTTTATCGACGTAGGTTTTCCACAGTTGCCCTGTGCCCTCCTGTGAAAGCGATACAGTGGCGGGGGGGGGGGGGGGGGGTCGAGAAACGGACTGTAGTGGACAACACTCTGGTGGCTTTTCTAGCGAACTGTCAAATGTCAAGTGTAGAGCGACCGTGAAAGGCTTAGGACCTGCAAGTACCCGAAAGGCCACCCGAGAGAAGGTTAGGGGGAAATGCGGGTAGACGCAGAAAAAATAGCAAGTTTTCGATCATTTTTTTTTTTTGATAAGGAACAAAACGTTTTACATTTATGAAACTTTGGGTACAATTTGTTACATAATTAAACTGTTTAAATAAGTTTTTTTTCATTAAAATATATTGTAAAATGGCGACGCTACGGCCGTTTGTGGACAATTCGACGACTTTAATATTGACTTCTTTTTGAAATATGCAATATATTTAAATTAAATAAATAAAGATTAGATACGAGAAAGGAATATAGGTTCATGACATAAAAGTGCGGTGAAAAAAAGTTAAATTATTTTTCTTTTTTTTTCACTAACAAGGCTGTTATTTGGAAAAAAAAAAGAAAGGTATCGTCGTGTCTTTTATTAAGAGGCGCGACTATTTACGCATAGAAAGACTAACCATTTTCCTCAACTGCTGAGGAAATCAAATGTCAAAAACGCTGCCGAGTTTTTTTTTTTTTATAATTATTTTTTATCTTACAATAACAAATTTGCCGATTTTTTTTAGCGAAAATCGCGTTTTGACTTCCAAGTGCTACGGAAAATGAAAAAATCGATTAAAAAAAAACTCAGCAGCGTTACCTCGAGAAACATCTCACCTAATAAACGGGTTTTGATTTTTTTTTGTTTCAGATGATCCAGTGACGAGTTATAGCGTACACCGCGAAACAACTTTTTTTCGAGGCGCTGGCGGAGATTTGCTGCCAACGGCTTATTTATCAATACTTTGCAATGAAAATTTAGGAAAATATAGTTCAGATGTTGTATTATTATATGGAAATTAATCCAATAAACCAGCATTACTTGTATCGTCTAAAAAAAATTCTTGAAAATATGCTTTTTTTTCACCGAATTAACCTTACCCCGCCCTTAATGAACGAGGGACTGTGCACTTCAACGCAGTTCAGACAATATTCATGATGATCCCCTAGCCATTGGGTAGCACCGCTGTTGTATATATGCGCCGTTAAATATTAACGAATGTAAAGACAAGTAGGATAAATTCGCGAGACTCTCTTGAGCCAACCTGCACCATCGATAAAAATAATTCCTTCTTCACCGTAGTTCTCGAAGCTCAAATTTTAATGCCCGTCAATGCTTCCTACCTGGATCCTCTTATGAGCTTTACATACAAGATGTATGCACGAAGTAAGACTCGCAGGTATTACCTCGATTTCGTAGCAACTGACGAGAGCCAATCGATATACAGTAAAACCTCGATTAACCGGGCAGGCTGGGAGTAATCGAAACGAATGATCGAATTGTCAAAAACTACGGATAATCGGAATTTATATAATGTTTTTTTTGTTTTGGTACAGTATTATGATAAAACAATATACAGTGAAACTTCAGTTATACGTTTTTCATGGGGTACAGCAGGTATAACGTATAAGTGAGAATAACGTAAAAGTGAAACAAAGTATGTATCGGAAATTCTTTAGCATTTGATAATAGCGATCGGTGCATAATTCGCGATGTTTTTTTTTTTAATAACAGTACCTCTATTATAATATTTGGTTTTCCAATTGAAAATTTGATTGGCAGTAACGATGTAATTAGCCAACTCAATCTTTTTTAATTTATTTTCGTTCAGAATTTTTGTTTGACGTGAGTTTGTAACATTTCCACTTTCTCTGCTTGACTGCACGGAGAGAATTAAATGTTAAAAATGACCGTGCAGTAACGGTAACCGGATGACAATCCTGAAACTTCGCTTATTATTACTGAGTAAAACACAGATTTTCGCGAAAATAAAATAAAATTTCTTCTTCAGATAGAAAATTTTACCAGATTTTCTAGTAAATTTTCATGTGTAACAAAATACGGAAAACTTAAATTTAAAAAATATATAATATCAGCGAAATTTTACTGTGCATTATATTATTTTATGCCTTTCAAAAATGTCTATAAAAACGTATCGTCTTTATAACAGTTATTTTAAGATTTATTATAAAATTTAATGAGTGTTATGGGAAAATGTATTGTGCTCTCGGTAAAAATTATCGTGCGCGCTACCCTTCTTGTATAGTAAAATTTTAGCTACGTATTTGAAATGTTCTGTAACGTGAGTTAAAAAAAAAACTTGTCGCATACGAATTATTATGCTTTTCTCACTTGTCACCACATTGGAATATATCACGGTAATTTTTACCGTGAAATTCACGACAAAAATTACTTTTTAATTCTCTCCGTGTGTACTCCATTTTCGATACGGTTATTACACGTTACTTTGGATGGATACACTTGTCTACTGATTCTAATATTGGTAGATGGTAAACATTCTTCACTCTACTACAGTTTTACTACGTTACAATGCCAGTATTTACAAAAATCAGAAACATCTCCGACTATTGGCATTATTGTATCCATTGGATAATCTGCGCCGCTATCACACCAGAAACTATTCGAAGGTCAAGAGAATCATTCATCCGACGTCTTCAAAAATGTGTCGACGTTAATGGCCATCACTTCGAACATTTGTTACAATAAATTTTCTGCACAAAAAAATTCAATTACATTATTCGGATATTCTTATTGTCAATACCATCACGATTTCCCGTTTTTACACGTGTATTTTGGTGAAAAATCATTTCAAGGTCATGATATCATAGGTCGTTGGATTCGTCCGAATGTCAGCTACAACGTCTTAATAAAAAAAAAACATGTTCCCATTTGAACAACCATTGATGACCTTGAGAACGCAAAAACTATGACCTTGACAAGAATGAATTTTTCACCACTGTATCAGCCCTTCGAAATCAATCAAATCACCTCCTGACATTTTTTCCGTCACTCCAAAGGCAACGGAGATATTTGGGGTGGTCACGTTAAATGGTCCACGCTGTATACAGGGTGTCCCTCTTATCTCTGCCACCCGAAATAACTCGTTAATGATCGACGTCACGAAAAAATGTTCCAGACAAAAGTTGTACGGTGTGAAGGGGGCCATCAAATGCGATAATTTTTTTTTATTTCGGTGGAGGCGCTGACGCACAGTGAAGGTCACCTTCACTTTTTTAAATGGAATGGTACATTTTTTTCAACCATCTTGTGGAGCACCTCAAGCCGCATAAAAAACATTAGGGGCTCAAAGTCGTTCAAGGTCATTCAAGGTCAGTATCGATGAAAATCGGATCGTTTTTTATGGAGCTTGAGGTGCTCCACAAGATGGTTGAAAAAAAAATGTACCATTCCATTTAAAAAAGTGGAGGTGACCTTCACGGTGCGTCAGCGCCTCCACCGAAATAAAAAAAAATTGGTCGCATTCGATGGCCCCCTTCAAACCGTACAACTTTTGTCTGGAACATTTTTTTGTGACGTCGATAATGACCGAGTTATTTCGGATGGCAGTGATAAGAGGGACACCCATTATGAGGCATTCTTCATCAACTGGGCCACTTTTTTTTTGTCAACCTCTCCAATTTTTTTCAAAACCTGCCAGTTTGAAATATTAGTCAAAAGGAACGTCTGTGATTTTTTTTAGATTTTTTTAGGCGTCCGTTCGGGATTTTCAATTTTTCATTACGAACACTGTATCCGAAAAAATATTCATCAAACGAAAAAAAAAACAAGAATAAAAACTTTTTTATTTTTTCCGCTTTATCGAAAAAAATCAAAATCATAATTTTTCTGCATTGCGATCATTGAAATTTGGCAAAAAAATGAGAATAACATTTCTTTAAGCCTAATAACACACTTTCGATTTCGGTACAAATTTTACAGGATGTCTGTCATTGGGTAAAGAGTCTGCAAAAAAAAATTCAGAATGGTACCTGCAATGGTTAGGATGAAAAAAAATTAAAACCCTGCGAAATCTCATAACCGCATATATGCGGTTATGAGATTTCGCAGGGTTTCAATTTTTTTTCATCCTAATCCTTTTTCGCCCTAATGGTTAGGATGAAAAAAAAATAAAAACCCTGCGAAATCTCATAACCGCATATATGCGGTTATGAGATTTCGCAGGGTTTTTATTTTTTTTCATCCTAACTATTGCAGGTACCATTCTGAAAATTTTTTCCCAGACTCTTTACCCAATGACAGACATCCTGTAAAATTTGTACCGAAATCAAAAGTGTGTTATTAGGTTTAAAAAAATGTTATTCTCATTTTTTTCCCAAATTTCAATGTTCTCAATGCAGAAAAATTATGATTTTGATTTTTTTCGATAAAGCGGAAAAAATAAAAAAGTTTTTATTCTTGTTTTTTTTTTTTGGTTTGATGAATATTTTTTCGGATACAGTGTTCGTAATGAAAAATTGAAAATCCTGAACGGACGCCTAAAAAAATCTAAAAAAAAATCACTGACGTTCCTTTTGACTAATATTTCAAACTGGCAGATTTTGAAAAAAATTTGAGAGGTTGAAAAAAAAAAAAGTGGCCCAGTTGATGAAGAATGCCTCTTATATGTTATATCGCGCTTACTGTACTTTACAGATATAAGCGTACATTGAAACGAAAAAAGTTTTGCGGAAAATTGTATAATATTAACTCGATTGTCGATAAAGTTCCCTGTGCCCTCTTGCCGAGGACGTAATTCCATTATTGAGTTCCTTTCCGTGCTTCGAGCTTAGCCTTATTATGCATGATATCGTTCTCGGTAGCGAACTCGATTTTGATTGATCGATATGTGCATTGTCCAATGATATTGAGAGTTAAGGGGACGAGAACTCGACGAGCTTCGATGTTATTCCGTCGACATCCGCACCCACAATTCTCATTGGCGTAGCCAGGATTTTTTTTGCGGGAACTTTTGATTTACTTCTTTAATTTGAAGAAATCTGCAGCTGAGGCGCATCGATTGCTTGTAGTAGCATATGGTGAGGCTGCTTGAAGTGAGAGACGTTGTCGTGAGTGGTTTCAAAAGTTTAAGAACGGTGAATTTGACGTCGAAGACAAAGAACGTAGCGGAAGGCCGAAAGTGTACGAAGACGCGGAATTGGAAGCATTGTTGGAGGGAGATTCGTGCCAAACGCAAGAAGAACTTGCACTTACATTAGGAGTGACTCAACAAGCAATTTCACATCGTTTAAAATCATTGGGGATGATTCAAAAGCAATGAAATTGGGTTCCATATGAACTGAAGCCGAGAAACGTTGAACGCCGATTTTGCACATGTGAAATGCTGCTTGCCAGGCATAAGCGAAAGGAGTTTTTTGCATCGTATAGTCACTGGTAATGAAAAATGAATCCACTACGATAACCCAAAGAAGAGGAAATCATGGGGACCACCTGGCCATGCTTCAACATCGACAGCCAAGCCGAATATTCATGGAAAAAAAACTCATGTTATGTATTTGGTGGGATCAGCTTGGTGTCGTGTATTATGAGTTGCTCAAACCGAACGAAACCATTACCGGGGCTCTCTACCGAACACAATTGATGAGATTGAGCCGAGCACTCAAGAAAAAACGCGCCCACTACTGCTCCAGACACGACAAAATTATTCTCCTGCATGATAATGCTCGTCCACATGTTGCGGCGCCGGTCAAAACCTACTTGGAAACACTCAATTGGGAAGTTTTACCCCACCCGCCGTATTCACCAGATATTGCTCCCTCTGACTATCATTTATTTCGATCGATGACGCACGGCCTGTCTGAGCAGCACTTCACATCATATGAAGATACCAAAAATTGGGTCGATTTGTGGATATCCTCAAAAGATGAAGCGTTCTCCCGACGCGGTATCCATACGCTGCCAGAAAGATGGCAAAAAGTAGTGGCTAGCTATGGACAATACTTTGAATAAAACATAAATTACCGTTCTTTCACAATAAATTCCCAATTTTTTATAAAAAATGGCGGAGGCTTATTTGTACTCCTAATAGTTTTGAGACAAACGCGTTTAAAGTTAGTAAAAAGTCACGACATGAATGAACAGGGGTTGCTCCAGAATTCGAAAATCGAGTACTCAGAGATTTTTTACACCCATAATCTTTTGGAATATAATTTTATATGTACTAAGGTATATTTTTAGCAAAAAAAATAGATTTTGAGAAAATCCTACAGTGGCCTAAGGCCTTAAATAAAATTAATCGATCATTTGACTTTAATTATTTTGGATCGATTTTTTTCTGGGGACACCAGACTTTGGGGGATGGGCGCGTACCTAACCCTCTCCCTGACTACGCCAATGACGATTCACTTTTCGATCGTGGCGCAGAAGCGAAAAATAAATCGTGGCGATTAGTATAGCGCATCAAAGTGTAAGGAGATGAGCACGTAAAATCGTAATATATGAGGGACACGATTTTCCAAGCGAACCCTTTGGAGTGGATCTCCCATTGAAAGGCAAATCCTATGAAAACTTGTCAAAAACCTTGGGCAATTTGAAACCCAATGGATTTTCAAACTCGAATATAAAAGCCTCGCAACGACTAAGAATACGATGATACGCGGGCATTAAGCTTTCCCTATTTCTAACTCTTTATTACTCCGTACTTTTCTCGATTTATCCGCACAGCCAATGACCTATATTCACAAGTACCCGCGCTTCATCCGGATCCCCAATCCGTAATTACTTTCTCATCCATCATGCTATTACCTCAATCATTTTTTCATTCGTCTACATTATTATTATTATTATTATTATCGTTCGACCCAGTTTTGTAAATCCGCAACCCTTGCTTCAAATTGAATCCGTCGAGTGCAAGAAGTCGTCTCCACTTCGATGAGACGTACTTTCAATCGCAAAATTATCGTTATGAATTAGGTATAAGATATATCTCGTGGCACAAATGCCGTATGCCCTTTGCAATCATTATACTTTTTTTATACGGCCGCGATCAAATGTGCGGAAATTTAATTGCAAGTTTTAATTTTTTAACGTAATTTTTTATTTTTTTTATCCAATTTTTTAATTTTTTACTCAATTTTTTAATTTTCACATTGCATTTAATATTCTCATCCGATCTTTCGTAATTATTGAATTTTGTAATTGCATCCTTCTATTTCTAACTCAATTTTCAAACTTGCTCATCTGGCATTTGGGTTTGATCATTTTTAAATCTGTTTCTCCATTTATCAATAGAGTTTTGAAATTTTTTTTAGTCAATGAAGATATTTCCGTTTTGTTATATTTTTTACTGAATTTTAATATTTTTCACTTATCCTTTTTATTTACAAAATGCATTTAATATTCTTATACAATATTTTGTAATTCTTGAGTTTGATAATTTCATTCTTCTGTTTCTAACTCAATATTTAAATTTCTGCATTTGACAATTCGGTTTGTTAATTTTTCAACCAGTTTCTCCTTTTGTCAATAGCGTTTTTCCAATTTTTAAACTCAACGAAAACATGGAATTTTTCAAATTTTAACGCAATTTTTTCATTTTAACTCAGTTTTGAATTTTTTTAAACTCAACTTGAAATTTTTTAACTCATAAAAAAAATTTTAACTCAACTTTTTAATTTTTAACTCATTTTTTCAACTCAATTTGTTAATTTTTCAAAACAATGTTCGAAATTTCCAACTCAATTTTATAACTTCCAACATGCATTCAATATACCCATCCGACTTTTTGTACTTCTTGAATTGACTTGTTAAAAAAATATGTGCGATCTTTTTTTTAGAATTGATCTTTTGTTATATTAAAACCAAATGTCAAAAGGGTTTTTCTTTGAAATAATTCTAAAGATAATTATTAATTGTTTTTATATCACGATAATTCAAATTGTAGATGTTGGCGCGAAATGTCACGCTATCGGCGCTGGCGCTTGTGACGTCACCGCTCGAACGCGACCGAATAGGCTATGTATACGGCTTACACGCGAGTGCACACAAAAGTCAAATTTTGTGTAATTTTACATCGAAAAATCTCGAGCATTCTGAAAAAGTCGAAATATAGTTTAATTTTCGTGCAACGATGTGTGAAAGTGGATTCGTGAAAGCAAATTCGAGTAATTTACCGACCGTGGATAACTGTACATTTTTAGGTTAGGAGAGGCTTGATAAATTGTCTCAGTTATTGCCGCTACGTATCATAAGGATTTTGAAAAAGACGTATTAAAAAAAAAATTCAATACAGTTTATGTTATAACACGTTTACACTGACATCAGAGTGGTATTCACAGCAAAAATAAGTGGACGTTGATTTCGGTTTGACACGTCGCGCTGCATCGAACCACAGATTTCGACGTTTTGTGTCTCGTGGCACATTCAGAAATACCTATTAGGGTCACTTTTCGTCGTATTTATACAAAGAGGAACGAAACAAGGCTTATACGATCTTGTCGTTGCCATCGTTGACAGAATACTCGTATCACGCGAGTACTTCGTATACTGGCTTTCGAGCGATGACGTCACCGAGCCCTCGGGTAACTTCGGATGCTCTCGGCGCGTTTTTGCCGAGCCGAACAGAACAACAATTTCAAAGTGCTATATCATTGTTAATTGTAGGAAAAAAAAAAAGAAAAATCCTCTAAAAACCGCACATGAACTTTACAATGAAAAAAAAAAACCCATTTAATGACTCAATTTGATAATTGCATTCTTATATTTCCAACTCAAATTCCAAATTTTCTTCATTTAGCAACTGAATTTATTTTTCAATCAGTTTCACCATTCGTCAATAGCGTTGTCAATATTTTTAACTCAACCAACGCATTGCAAAAAAGAGAATCGACCAACGTAAATTAAAAATCATCAATAATTCTGTCGATTACACAACTTTATCAGAGGCTTGCACTTTTGACTGAGAGTCGACAGTATCTGTCCTTTTTTTTTCTTTGTCTCATTCGGAACGCACGCCAACGACAATAATGCCGAGCTTCTCATTGGGTGTTTCGTTGTCAAGTGTCGGCAAGCAAAGTGTGTACGACTGTGAGAGAAAAAGAAACATAAAAAAGAGTGCCCCCTGAGTATACGGAATAAAAGAAAAACTGGCATGAGGGTCGGGGGGGGGGGGGTGGGGAGGACGTGTCTCGACGTGGTAAAAGCGAGAAAACTAATTTTCGGTCTTGAGGCCATCATAGCGACTGGAGCAACGTTATTCTTATGATGGTTGATGCCGAGGCGCGCGTTGACGACGTAATTTCACGGCTGGTCGATTATACGAGCATCCGCATCATCCCTCGCTACTGAGATTTCTTTTTTCATGAAAAAAAAATAAATAAAAAAAATTGAAAAAAAAAAACAGCACCGAATGACTGTCGGTTCTCCATTTGGTGGATTTCTCTCGACTTCTCTTCCACCTCCGATATAAAAGTGTAATTTTATCGTTAAAAACGTGTTTAGCTAGTAAATAAGTGGAAAAAGATTTTCGAGCTTCGCTTAAATTGAGAGCCACGAAACTCCGAGCTTCGCAACATCGAATACCATTCTAATTTTTTATTCACCCCTCCCCCGCCCCCCCCCCCTTTTTTGCTGCCTTTGAGTAGTACGCACCGTAGGAAAAATACACGTGTTCGAGGGAAAACCGAGTATCATCGTGAGTAAACATTTTTTCTTTTGACACGAAACCAATCATCGTCATTCTCAATATGGGGCAATTATCGGATGAATCTGCATGTATAGAGCATTAACGCGTAATACACTTTGTCGGACCCTGATCAAATTGATTTGATTTATCTCTCCCACGCTTTCCACCCGATGAAATTCGCATCAATTACTTTCGATCTTGCCAACAGGATGAATTAAATGTTGAATTCAATTGAAACTTTCCGTTTATTATTTCCACGTTAAGGGGGGAAATACGTGTAGCTGCATAAGAATAATCGTTTTTTTTTTAAAGTAAAATGTTAGTCGAACATCTCAAGAATACGATGGTAAGGTAAGTTAGCCGGTAAGTCACTGAAATCATTGAGTTTTCGTACCGTGAAACTTTGAACAGGTTTTTTCTTAAAACTACATTTTTTTTTTAAGTTTGTGGCAAACATAACTTTGAGGCAGTAGTCTGGTCTAGAGCGAGATTTTTTAAGTCATTTTTGGGTTGGAATAACTTTTAAACCGTTGAAGTTGTCTTGATGAAATTTTACATATGTATTTATTGTTCCTTTGAGAATGTATCTACATTTAAAAAAAAATTATTTTAAATATTTTCATGTAGTTTTTAATTTTTTTACAACATGGTTCGCCGAAAACCGCCTCAATCGGCGCCCACTCTGGGTGATGTTGTATGCATTTGAAAATATATATATATATATATTCTCAATCTGTATGAGTATTCTGAGCACTGGTAGCAGAATTAGTACTTAAAAAATTTTTGTTACAAAATGGCGGCCTGTTAAACTTTGATTAACGATATTTCATACATTTTCGGGTATTCGACGAGTTATAAAATGTGGGCAAAATTATTGTTCGACTCAATTCTGCTACCAGTCCTCAGAAAGAGGCTACCGAAGGTATGTGCAAAATTTGAGCTCGATCGGTCAATTAGTTATCGAGATATCGTGGGCGCCGATTTGAAAAACATAGTTCTGAGATAAACGCGTTCAAAGTTGCTTCCCGACCGCGCTACCTGAGCGCGCGGCTTGCTTATAATTTCTATTGCTCTGCTAATTTTTGAAATATCAATAAACGGTTTTCACGAGCGTATTAAGAAAGGCCTAAGGAATAATAAAACGAAAAAAAAAATCGATTTTGTCAAATTCGGCAGCGTTACCTCGAGAAACATCTCACCTAATAAACGCATTTTGATTTTTTTGTTTCAGATGATTCAGTGACGGGTTACCCGTATTCAGTGACGGGTTACGTACACCGCAAAACAACTTTTTTTCGAGGCGCCTGCGGAGATTTGCTGCCAACGGCTTATTTATCAATATTTTGCAATGAAAATTTAGGAAAATATAGTTCAGCTGTTGTATTATTATATGGAATTTAATTAAATAAACCAGCATTCCCTGTATCGTCTAAAAAAATTCTTGAAAATATGCTCTTTTTTCACCGAGTTAACCTTACCCCGCCCTTAAGGTGTAATCCGCTGTGTACCTTGGCGTGTCCTCATCGTCGTTGTCGATATGTCCTTGTCCTTCTAACATACCGTTAGAAGGAATCCGAGTATGGTTTTGAAATTTTCAGGGTGTATTCATAAGATATTTTACTAACGATTTATGAAATAAAAAAAAATGATTTTTTGAAGCATCTAAATTGGTTGTCCGCCTTTAAATACTAAACATTCTAAGCTCATATTTTTCACATGAATATTAAAGTCCTTACATTTTCCACAAACGGACAACTGCCACACCAAAATCTTTCTGAAAGACCACGTCATAACATCGTCATTTTGCAATATTTTGTTAATGAAAAAATTAATTTAAACAGTTTAATTGTGTAATAAATTTTATCTAAAGTTTCATAAATGTAAAACGTTTGGTTCCTTTCTAAAAAAAATTATCAAAATTGGCTATTTTTTCGTCATTTGGATGTGGTTCACCCCTTAAAATCGCATTCACGCATATATATATATATATATATATATATATATATATATGGGATTGCAATAGTCATAGATATTGTCTGTATAGGATTGCAATACGAAACCTCGAAATTCTGCCCAATATAAACCGTCACGAAACGGAATCAAACCGCTGCGTCGACGTCAACCTCTCGAGTTGACGACAACGTGGATGAGGCGGATACGACGGATGTGGGTTTAACTGTGTTCTCTCGTCGCGAAAACGTACAGAGTAATTACGAAGCCCCATTGTGACGATCGTAAATCAGTAGATCCGATCACGATGATCGAGCACAACGGCCACACTGGTGGATCACCCGGGAATCCGAAAAGAGAGTGCGAGAGAGAGAGAGAGAGAGAGAGAGAGAGAGAGAGAGAGAGGAAGGGTGTTGCAATAACGGTTGCCAGAATCTCGCGAAAACTGCATCGTCAAATAGACAAAGTTATTTATATGCCGGGAAGACACGGCTAGTCGAAATTCAGACGCGGGGCTGAGGAGAAATAGCTTCTTCGACAGCCCGTTGTTCGGCAAGTTCACCTAAACCAATATAAAGTTAGGTCAAACAATTCAGATCACGGATGGAATACTTAGGAATTTTGATGGTTAAAATTTGCGAAACAATTAGACATTTTGAGAATGGTTTCTAGGGATTCTAGGGAGAAGATTTTCCATTTCGAATATCTAACGAGAAAACCTTTAATTCCAATGCATAGTGATCAAATCTTCAGTCTCGATGTCTAGTAAGAAAATGTCCAGTTTCGACATCTGACAAACCAATGTTCAGTTCGTATAGATAGTAAAAAAAATATTCGGTCTGAATAGTTAGTAGCGTAATCTTCAGTCTGAATAGCTGGTAAAGAAACCGTCAGACTAAATAGCTAGTAAAAAAATCTTCAGTCTGAATGGCTAATAAAAAAATCTTCAATATGAATAGCTAGTAAAGAAACTGTCAGACTGAAGATTGAAGATTTTTTTTACTAGCTATTTAGCTAGTAAAAAAATCTTCAATCTCCACGTCCCAAAAAAAAAAAACATCTTCGGTTTCGATGTCTAGTAAAACCATCTTCTAGCTGAATAGCTACCAAAAAAATCTTTAGTCTAAGTGGCTAGTAAAAAAAATCATCTATCTCCACGTGCCATAAAAAATTAACATCTTCAGTTTTGATGTCTAGTAAAAACATCTTCTATCTGAATGGCTAGCAAAAAAATGTTCAGTCTTAATAGCTAGTAAAAAAATATTCGGTCTGAATAGCTAGTTAAAAAAATTCCCAGTCTCAATAGCTAGTAAAAATAGCTAAAAATACTTCCGAATAACTAATTAGAAAATCTCTAATCACCACGTTTAAAAAAAGCATCTTCAGGTTCAATGTCTAATAAAAAATCATTTAGTTTGAATAACCAGTAAAAAAAATCGTTAGTCTGACTAACTAGTAAAAAAATCTTAAGTCTGAATAGCTAGTAATAAAATGTTCAGTCTAAATAGCTAGAAAAAAAATCTTCCGTCTGAGTAGCCAGTAAAAAAAACTCCAATCCGAATTGCTACTAAAAAAATCTTCAGCCTGAACAGCAAATAAGAAAATCTTCAATCTCCACGTCTCAAAAGAACACCTTCAGTTTCGATGTCTAGTAAAAAGCCCTTCAGTCTGAATAGCAAGTAAAAAAAAACTTCATTCTGAAGAGCTGGTAAAAAAAATCTTCACTCGGAATAGCTAGAAAAAAAAATCTTGAGTCTGAATAGCTAGTAAAAAAAATTTCGGTCTTAATAGTTAGTAAAAAAATAGCTAAAAATTGCTCTGAATAGTTAATAAGAAAATCTCTATTCATCACGTCTAAAAAGAACATCTTCCGTTTCAATGTCTAGTAAAAAATTATTTAGTCTGAATAACCAGTAAAAAATCTCCAGTCTGAATAACTAGTAAAAAAATCTTAAGTCTGAACAGCTAGTAAAAGAAACCTTCAGTCTAAATAGCTAGAAAAAAAATCTCCCGTCTGAGTAGCCAGTAAAAAAAACTCCAATGCGAATTACTACTAAAAAAATCTTCAGTCTGAACAGAAAATAAGAAAATCTTCAATCTCCACGTCTCAAAAGAACACCTTCAGTTTCGATGTCTAGTAAAAAGCCCTTCAGTCTGAATAGCAAGTAAAAAGAAACCTTCAGTCCGAAGAGCTGGTCAAAAAATCTTCACGCGGAATAGCTAGTAAAAAAAATCTTCCGTCTGAGTAACCAGTAAAAAAAATCGACAATCTGAATTGCTACTAAAAAAATCCTCAGTCTGAATAGCTAGTAAGAAAATCTTCAATCCCCACGTCTCAAAAGTGCATCTTCAGTTTCGATGTCTAGTAGAAAGATCTTCCGGCCGATGTCTAGCACCAAAATACCAATTTCATAAAATCCCTCGTTGTCCATCAGGAAATCGTATTCTGTTTTCTTAATGGAGACTCCGACGACAATCCTCAAAAAAAAGTCAATCAGAGGAATCAAATAAAAAAGTGACTCGACCCCATTCGTTGATTCGTACCTGGCTTTCGGTGAACTTTCATAGCCGACGCTGCAGGTTGACTCGGAGCCCTTTTTTTCATATCAAACAAAGACGTAGAAAATCGATTCGTGAAACGTTACTCGCGCGGCATTGTTCGCCACGCCGGCTAATAAAGTTTTCTTCGTCCTGTTACACGTGTATGAAGGCACAATCCCGTCTCCGGGAGGGTGGAAAGCAAATAACGGAAGTATAGTGTGACGCGTTGGTGGCCGAATCGGGAGAGCCGGATGTGCGCTAACGTTCTTTCGATGAAACGGTACGGATGCGGAGACGGAGAGATACCGAAAGTTTGATTTCCTTGATGCTATAGACTTGAACAACGAAGAGCTCCGGAGGCGCTTGAATGCGCCTCCGGAAGATTCTCGCTGAAAGGAAATTATGAAAATCGATTCTTCTTAGAACACGAGGCGGAGGGGTGGAGGCGGAGGCAAGAATATTGACAGCATCTATATTGTTATCCCGAAAACAAAATTCCAAACGGAAATTCCATTTGGCTCTTTGATTGCATTTTCAATACCGTCTCTCACCACTTCTCATTGATGTCCAACGTCTTCATGAGGGTTACCCAACCATCGTGCTAACTCCAATGTCTCCTCTAACACCAACCACGCAGCCCCTCTACCATTATTTCCACACGATCAACCCACTGGATGAGACACGTATCGACAATACCTCCGAATACACGCGGTGCTTGATCTCCCCAAATCAATGAGTTCCATCACGACACCGTTCCCACTGATTATACTTTTGTTTCCCATATAAATACAATGATGTTCATCGAGATGCTGCATACTTCGTAAGAAGTGAATCCGAAGCTTCTCCTTCTATTGAAAGCGACTAAAATCAAAGACTTCAGCATTATCTAGATCCAGTAATGAATTCGTTGTCCATTCGACATCACGATTGTCATCGAGATTTACTTATCAGATGTCATTCCATTTGATCTCACATCTATTTCGAACTTTTGATTCACTTGATTCAGTTTGTTCGTCGAATAGTGATGTTTTTTTTTTGTTTTCCTTTCGATATCGCCTCTGTACATTTGATGCGAAGTTCAAATTGAAATAATCAAACGCAATGATATTGAGAACGAAACGAGCAGAAATAAAGAGAGAAAAAATAAACATCATGGCTATCAAAGGCTATGGAATTCCAGGTGTACATCGATGATCACGGCTCCATCGATTAAATCATGAAATTTAATATTCCATAGGACACTCCATATGTCGATTTTACTGAGTATTCACGTATATCGTTATTAAGGGGTTGGGCTACGGGTAAAACTTCAAAAAGTCGTACGTTGCTCGCGGCAACTCAAATTGAATCTCTGCGCATACTAATTTGGCGTTTTGGCAGAATTTCCATGAAGATTGACAGCACGTCCAATAGGGGGGGAAAAAACCCCTTTGGGACACTCCACATTGCGAGCAGCGAATTCACGTCGATTTTTTTCTGTACAGAGGTGTGCATGGAAAAAAAATAAAAATATGAATGAAATTTTTTTTAAATATTGCTGAAATGTTGCTCTTTTATGTACTTAACATTTTAAATAAAATAATTTATATATTGGGAGTACAAATTAATTCGGTCCGTGTTCAAGAGATGGCTCTGGCTGTTTTGAATGTTTCATAGTGACAGCTGATTTCGGTGCTTTCAGAGAGGTTAGACATCTGTCAATAGCATTCAATTTATATCGCTTTGAGTTCCATTAAAAACCTTGTTTTTTACTGTGTTGAATATGTCAAATTTTGTGTTAACTAAGCAGCATTTGCGGGAAGTTTTACTTTTCTGCTTTAATTGGAAGAAAAGTGCAGCTGAAGCGCATCGAATGCTTGTTGAAGTTTATGGTGATGATGCTCCAACTGATAAATCATGTAGGGAATGGTTTCGACGCTTTAAGAACGGTGATTTCAGCGTTGAAGACAAGCCTCGCCCTGGACAGCCAAATGAGCCAATGAGCTGCTACAACCTGGCGATTCCATTACGGGCGATCGGTATAGACTACAATTGATTCGTTTGAGCCATGCATTACGAGAAAAACGGCCGGAATACGAGCAAAGACGTGACAAAATTATTCTTCTGCATGACAACGCTCGGCCTCATGTCGCAAAAGTCGTAAAAAAATATTTGGAAACGCTCAAATGGGATATTTTACCGCCCCCGCCGTATTCTCCGGACATTGCTCCTTCTGATTACTGGTTGTTCCGACGGATGCAGCAGGATTTAGCAGCTCACCGGTTCACTTCTTTCGCACAAATCGAAAATTGGCTCAAAACTTGGATCGCCTCAAAAGACGAGACTTTTTTTCGAGATGGAATTCGAAAATTGCCTGAGAGGTGGGAAAAAGTAGTAGCCAGCGATGGACAATACTTTGATTAATCTATTCATACCTTTTATTTTGAAATAAATGGATTTTTGACCACAATAAAACGGACGGAATTAATTTATACTCCCAATATTATATTTAAAAAAACTAGAGAAAATATGCTTTTTTTGGCTTCGAAACCCACGTAACCCCTTGAATCTTTCGAACACCCCTGCTTTACGGCTCGTCACAGTAGCCTAACGCCATAAACCATAAGAACCGCAATGCCACAACATTCACCGAAGTAATTAGCCTTCGTTCAAACAATCACTCTCTTGAGCCACTTTTGAACCAGCCTCTCTACAATACCATACGAGCGTGCCAATAATAATGCAATTGTTACTTTTATTTTCTTCATCTTGTGCCTCGATCGAAACAGTCCATTTTCCATTCCATGTGTATCTTCCATTCCATTTCACTTCGTTCCACACCTGTCAAATATGCAATCGTTCGCCAATTAACATTCCAGAATGGAATGCCAACATGGGTTGTGATCTTTGCATATTTCGACGTACGTGGCCAATGAGGGCAAAAGGAATTTGATTTTTGGACGATTTAACGATGAACGCGAAGAAAGAGCGTTGATGATGAACGGGAATGACTCTTTGAAATGGCACGCATAACAGACGACGTGGGAAAACGGGAATTCGATACGTGCATGATGTGCTTGCGGTACGAATTAACGTTTTGCCTAGGCGTCACGCTCGTTTTACCTCTTCCCCGTCCCCCAGCCCCACCCCCACTTTCCCTGATAATCGTAAAACGTATACGAATGCTTGTCGATTTGCGTATTCCAACACGTACACTGGCTACCATATGAAGCTGGTCTTTTATTACGCGATTGGTTCGAATCGTCGAAATCCATTTGCCACATCAGCGCGACACACGCCAGCCCCTTTTTCAATATATGAATTGGCGCCAGAGGCGAGAACACGCTGCTTCCGGTGCATCATATCGGTCGATTCACACAGCCTGGCAAAGCACACGGAGTTGGTGGAGACGGGGGGAGCGGGCGGAGGGGTGTGCTGGTGAAGGATCGACAGTTTTATAAAACGATCGGACTTTGTGCAAATAAATAAAGCGTGAATGGCCGATAATCGTCAACGTGGCTCTTCCAATTCTCAATGCGCATGTACAACCAACAACAAGGAAAAAGCGTCGATTTGTTTTTTTATTTTTTTTCCATGCACGCCTCTGTACGGAGAAAAATCAACGTGAATTCGCTGCTCGCAATGTGGAGTGTCCCAAAGGGTTTTTTTTTCTCCCTATTGGACGTGCTGTCAATTTTCATGGAAATTCTGCCAAAACGCCAAATTAGTATGCGCAGAGATTCAAACTCGACAATGCTTCGATAATACGTTCGTTGCGAGTTCAACTGCTCGTGAAGACCAACGTTGAAAGTTTAGTAACAGAGTAAAGCACGTTGTTCGTGTTTTCACGAGGTTTGATAAACACGACAATTTCTTTCATAAACGTACAACTATTACAATGCGAAAAAAAAGGTATTTAATTTAACCCTTAGTGTGCACACCTTCGCAGCGAATCATTTCGTGCACATGGGGTCAGTTTGACCCCAGGCCATTTTTTACCTCGAATATCTCGGTAATTATGCTTTTCTCACTTGCCACCACGTTGAAATATATCACGGTAATTTTTACCGTGAAATTCACGAATTCTCTCCGTGTAGAAAGTCACGACACGAATCAAGAGGGGTTGCGCTAGAATTCGAAAATCGAGTACTTAGAGATTTTTCACACCCATAATATTTTGGAATATAATTTTATAGATACCAAGGTACATGTTTAACAAAAAAAAAATTGACCCCAGGCCATTTTTTACCTCGAATATCTCGGTAACTATGCGCTTTTCGGAAAAAAAAGGTTGACTCACTTTTTGCAGTGAATCGATCAAACTTTAAGGCCGCCAAGTTAGATTTCCAAAAAAACCTTTTATGATTGTTCAAAAACGTGCTTAAAGTTGATGGTACGCAAAAAAAGCACTGTTTCGGTAAAAATTCTCGTAAAAACTTCAATTTTGAGTTTTGAAAGAAAACCTTTTAGGGTTTTACAGACAAGGGTCCATGTTTTAAGGAAAAAATAGTCCGCTTTGCAGCCGTTCCGAAAAGTATATTTATTTTGGAGGATGAAGTTGGCCGTTTTTCAGGTTTCGTGAAAGAGGGAAAATGAGAGATTGCAACAAGTATTTTAAGGGGATGCTTACCTGTAAACGCTATTCAGGTAAGAAAAAAATTTTGGGGTCAGGCTGACCCCGGATGCACACTAAGGGTTAAATAGGATCTATTTAAATCATATAGGTTTTTTTTATTTGTCTCACAGCCTACTACGACCTTATTTGTTTCAAATATATATTTTTTTATTTGTTCGAACTATTCATTTTACATATTGAATATATTCACATTAAATAAATAAAGATTAGATTGAAATTAAATGAATAAAGATAAAACACGATATATCGCATGAATACGAGAAAGGAATATAGCTTTGTGACATAAAAGTGCGGTGAAAAAAAGTTAAATTATGTTTCTTTTTTTTTCACTAACAAGACTGTTATTTGGGAAAAAAAATAAAGAAAGAAAAGAATTTTTTTTTCACTAACAAGAAATCGTCGTGCCCTTTATTAACAGGCGCGACTATTTTTGTATAGGAAGACTAACCATTTTCCTCAACTGCAGAATGTTACAACAGTCCTTTAATGAAAACAAAAGCCATGAGATTGTTTGAGAGACTGAATCGTGTACCATTTTTCCGTCTGTCTCTTTTGTCTTGTGCTACGAGATGAAATCAAATCACAGATTTATCAGGAATAAATAAAATATTTAGTTATTAGACGATATTAAATAGATCTTGATTTGAATAAATAAATATATTTAAAATAAAGCATTTTAATCATGGAATGCAATAGGAAACATTCGATTTTACGAAAAATCTAGTTAATTTAAATTTAAAAAAATCATATAGACGCATGTAGTTGATATCAAAATAATTTTTTTGTCAGTGTGGATAGCCTCTAAAGATGTGTTGTTCTTTCAACGTAAAATCAACCTATTACCAGAGAGATGGGAAAAATTAGTAGCTAGCGATGAACGATATTTTGAATTATCAATTCGTAAAAATTTTTTCACAATAAAGCCGTATTTTTACCAAAAAAAAACCCTCAAAATTAAGGCCCTTAGGCCACTCTAGAAGCCAAAAAAGAGCATATTTTGTGATTTTTTTTCAGCGAAACTATAAAATAAATCGGAATTATAAAATGGGGGTTTCATTATACACAAAATTGACTATGCGAACTTATTTTTTCACAGCGATACATGTCAAAATGGCAACTGTGCAGCATTTTTCCGATGACGCCTTTATTTCTGGAAGGTCAACGGTCGGACCGACAGCTCCTATAATTTTTGAATTATGATGAGACACTAAAGTTTTTTCGATTATATATAAGAATAGCTATAGAAGTACGTAGGATTTTTTTGATATATTGTTTTTTGTCAAAATGGCGAATTTCTAAAACAAAAAGTATAAAATTCCGTGAGAAAATCGTCAGAAAATTGTTTATCAAAAAGGAACTATGCAATATAATAAAAAACGTCCTACGTAGTGCCTCGGAAAATGTAATTCTAAATATACAGTTAAAATTTCAAGTGAATCGGTTGAAATTTGTTTGAGTTGTGAGTCCGGCCGACTTGAAAAATGTAGTTTTGAGATAAACGCGTTTGAAGTTAGCACACGGAGAGAATTAAATGTTAAAAATTACCGCGCAGTAACGGTAACCAGATGACAACCCTGAAACTTCGCTTATTATTACTGAGTAAAATACAGATTTTCACGAAAATAAAATAAAATTTCTTCTTCAGATAGAACATTTTACCAGATTTTCTAGTAAATTTTGATGTGTAACAAAATACGCAAAACTTAAATTTAAAAAATATATAATATCAGCGAAATTTTTATAACAGTTATTTTAAGATTTATTATAAAATTTAATGAGTGTTATAGGAAAATGTATTGTGCTCTCGGTAAAAATTATCGTGCGCGCTACCCTTCTTGTATAATAAAATTTTAGCTACGTATTTGAAATTGTCTGTAACGTGAGTTAAAAAAAAAAACTTGTCGCATACGAATTATTATGCTTTTCTCACTTGCCACCACGTTGAAATATATCACGGTAATTTTTACCGTGAAATTCACGAATTCTCTCCGTGTAGAAAGTCACGACACGAATCAAGAAGGGTTGCGCTAGAATTCGAAAATCGAGTACTTAGAGATTTTTCACACCCATAATATTTTGGAATATAATTTTATAGATACCAAGGTACATGTTTAACAAAAAAAAATCGATTTTTCGAAAATCCTAAATTGGCCTAAGGCCTCAATGCACACTCTTAATATAATGATACGACCGATACGTGATCCAAACGGACTCGGAACGGAATATAACTGGCTCGTTGATCATTGTAACGGCGAAGTGGTTTATTGACAAGGACCCACGGTACATATTTGGAAAGGCAAATTGATGCATTTCGAATTGTATATTAAATGCCCCGACGCGAATCAACAATACATACATATTGATGTGTGCACGCGGACAGGTGTGTACATTTCGATATCATAATCGGACGAAATCAACTGTTGGGAAATAAGTTTCGACGAATGCCCATCGAGGGCTCATAGAAAGTGGACAAACTAACGTAGCAAGCGGTAGTATTTGTGCAACGTCCCAGTATTAACAGCAGTGCTCGAAACCTTGGTCCGATCGAGTTGGAATACGCGATCGGGAGAAAGAGAGAGAGAGAGAGAGAGAGAGTGAGAGAGAGAGAGAGAGAGAGAGAGAGAGAGAGAGAGAGAGAGAGAGAGAGAGAAATAGGAAAGGGCAAGTTTAGCAAAGCTTTGGAGAACCTCGAAAACCCTATACGCGTACCCACCTAGAATTTTGATAACTCGATCGTTCCGCGAATTGATTGGGTCCATTGAAATTAACAACGAATATTCGAACCGGTCATCGTCTCACCCTTCGGCAACTTCGTCAACTTTCATTGAGGGGTTAGGTCACTTTATACAGCTAAAAAAAATATTTCATTTAGGATCTATTTAAATCAAATAGGTTTTTTCTTGTCTTACAGTCTACCACGACCCTATTTGTTTCAATTTTTTTTCATTTGTTCAAGCTATTCTTTTCAATCATTAAATATATGCAAATTAAATAAACAAAGATAAAACTCGATATATCGCATGAATACGAGAAAGGAATATAGGTTCATGACATAAAAATTTTAAAGGCTCTGGTTATTTTGCCTTCAATGGCTCTCGATAGCAAAGTGTGACCGGCCACTGATGGCCCATGTGCGGCTTCCAAACTAGGGCCTCAATAAAGTTAGGGAAAATTAAGATGGGCCCAATCAAAGCCCGCACTCAATTTCCGCACGGGTTGTTCCAGGTCAAAAATGGCATGTGCTACGTTTCCACTGATGGAAAGGCGTCAAGGCCAAAAAAAAAAGCGTCAACGGAGAAATGCCTTGCAGCCGCCATTTTGCCATTGATCAATACGAATGAATTATTTTATATAGTTCATTAATAATGTAATGAAGAGCTATTGACAGAATTTATTGACTCTCTGCCGTTTGACAAAAGATGGCCCCACCAGGAGGTTATGGTTGAAATTGTCAGATGTAAAACGTCGTATCGTAATGTTGGACATCGGCAAGACCATAACCTTGAAATATTAGCGATTTTGTATCAGCATCACATAATTTATTTCGTGCGAAAATGTCGAGTTTTGAGCCGAACAAGCGTCATTTGCGGGAACCTTTGATTTACTTCTTTAACTTGAAGAAATCTGCAGCTGAGGCGCATCGATTGCTTGTAGAAGCATATGATGAGGCTGCTTTAAATGAGAGAAGTTATCGTGAGTGGTTTTAAAAGTTTAAGAACTGTGAGTTTGACGTCGAAGATAAAGAACGTAGCGGAAGGCCGAAAGTGTACGAAGACGCGGAATTCGAAGCATTATTGGAGGGAGATTCGTGCCAAATGCAAGAAGAACTTGCACTTACATTAGGAGTGACTCAACAAGCAATTTCACATCGTTTAAAATCGTTGGGAATGATTGAAAAGCACGGAAATTGGGTTCCATATGAACTGAAGACGAGAAACGTTGAACGCCGATGTTGCACATGTGAAATGCTGCTTGCCAGGCATAAGCGAAAGGGTTTTTTGCATCGTATAGTTACTGGTGATGAAAAATGGATCCACTACGATAACCCAAAGAAGAGGAAATCATGGGGACCACCTGGCCATGCTTCAACATCGACAGCCAAGCCGAATATTCATGGAAAAAAAACTCATGTTGTGTATTTGGTGGGATCAACTTGGTGTCGTGTATTATGAGTTGCTCAAACCGAACGAAACCATTACCGGGGCTCTCTACCGAACACAATTGATGAGATTGAGCTGAGCACTCAAGGAAAAACGCGGCCCACTACTACTCCAGACACGACAAAATTATTCTCCTGCATGATAATGCTCGTCCACATGTTGCGGCGCCGGTCAAAACCTACTTGGAAACACTCAATTGGGAAGTTTTACCCCACCCGCCGTATTCACCAGGCATTGCTTCCTCTGACTATCATTTATTTCGATCGATGACGCACGTCCTGTCTGAGCAGCACTTCACATCATATGAAGATACCAAAAATTGGGTCGATTTGTGGATATCCTCAAAAGATGAAGCGTTCTCCCGACGCGGTATCCATACGCTGCCAGAAAGATGGCAAAAAGTAGTGGCTAGCGATGGACAATACTTTGAATAAAACATAAAGTACCGTTCTTTCACAATAAATGCCCGATTTTTTATAAAAAAACAGCGGAGACTTATTTGTACTCCTAATATTTTATTATTACGGCAAAAAAATCCCAAAATATGCCTTTTTTTCTTACTCTGCAGTGGCCTAACTCCAGAGTTTTAGTGGGACTGCATTACTCAGGCAGCCGTTGTATGTCGTGTCTTGGTCCCGCGTGCATCCATCCACTCATTCGCACACTTCACCGTTATATATATATATATATATATTTATACCCATATGGAGATAAGTGCGCATCCAGCCGGGTATCGATTAGTATGGACCAAGCAGCCCCGTTTCATTATTCCACCGTGGCAACCACTTTTCTTAATCGCCCATGCATGCTTGGAATAATCATTGCAATCCTGATACGAGAACATACACGGGTTTATGCAGATTCAACGAACTCACTCGGTTTCCTCTCGGACACCGGATCTACCTTATTCGTTTTTCTCAACTTCTTAATTCTCTTTTGTTATGAAATCTCGCGGCTTCGTTTCATTCGACATTCCGGCGGGATAGCTCGAAGCATGTGAATCGCATTTTAAGTCAAAGCAGAATGTTATTGGCCCGTTGAACTGCGCTTTGGTCATTTGGACGCAGACGTTGAACGAGGTCTCCGGTGCGACGGCGAAGCAATTGAGTCGCGACCGAATGCTTGCCGGAGCTTCGCTGGCGCGCCGCTAGGTGGCCGCGCGCGAATCCTATCGCGCGACTGAGTCAGCCGATCCATAAAAGTTTTGCATCCTCTCGCAGAGCGCTCGAAAAAACGCTCTCAGTAGAGCTACGACTGGGCCGACATTTTGTATTTTTTATTCACAAAAAGAATTTCTATGTATACGTCAACGCATGTATAATGAACGCTCCAAACCTCATTTTAATTGGTCTTTTAGTGCACTTGAAAAAAAAAAAAAAATATCCGAAAAGTTTTATTTTTCCGTGTACTACCGTAGATGTAACCGCCTCAAACGTTTTCACGTCCCTTTCTACACAGGTAGCATTCGTTTCCACGAATTCTTGAACTGGCATTTAATCGCACGTTTTCCATAGATCGTCACTGGAACGAACGGCGCTGGATGAAAGGTAAAAAAAAAAAAGGACCGGGGACCAGGAATTCTCTAACTGGATGAACTTCGCGAAATATCGCGTTTTATCCGCTCTCTGGCTCGTCGTCAACGAGAGCAAGAAGTCTCCCGCTTTGTTCCACCGCTTGTGCACCCCTACGGCGCGCTAAAATGAGATTCCTTTCGGCATCTCATGTTTCTCTATATACGTGAGAATATGAGGAGCTTCTTTGGGTTGCAAAAGGTGCGTGACGCTGTTTAATTAGCTTCTACCCAGACTTACCATGACTCACTTCCCGTACATGTGCTAACCGGGCTTCAGATTCCGCACGAGCTCTAAGGTAAAAACATCGAGGCAATACCACTCTTTTCAAATAACAATTTACTTGGAAACTAAGTTTGACAACTAAGTAACTCCTAGTACTTTGCACTAAGTAATACTTAGTAGTTTGCATTAAGTAATACTTAGTAGTTTGCACTAAGTAATGATTAGTAGTTTGTACTAAGTAGTTCTTAGTAGTTTGTACTAAGTAGTTCTTGGTAGTTTGCACTAAGTACTACTTAGTAGTTATTACTAAGTACCGCTTAATGGTTTCTGCTAAGTACGACTCATTAGTTTATACTGCGTACTACTTAGTAGTTTTTACGAAGTACCTAGTACTTTGTACTAAGTAATGATTAATCATTTCTACTAAGTAATACTCAGTAGTTTTTACAGAGTGATGCTTAGTAGTTTGTAACTAAGTTATACTCAGCGCTACTTAGTAGTGCTAAGGACTACTTAGTACTGTGCTAAGTACCGCTTAGTACTGTGCTAAGTACTACTTAGTACTGTGCCAAGTACCGCTTAGTACTGTGCTAAGTACTACTTAGTACGGTGCTAAGTACTGCTTAGTACTGTGCTAAGCACTACTTAGTACTGTGCTAAGTACTACTTAGTACTGTGCTAAGCACTACTTAGTACTGTGCTAAGCACTACTTAGTACTATGCTAAGCACTACTTAGTACTGTGCTAAGCACTACTTAGTACTGTGCTAAGCACTACTTAGTCCTGTGCCAAGTACCACTTAGTACTGTGCTAAGTACCACTTAATACTGTGCTAAGTACCACTTAGTCCTGTGCTAAGTACCACTTAGTACTGTGCTAAGTACCACTTAGTACTGTGCTAAGTACCGCTTAGAACTGTGCTAACTACTACTTAGTACTGTGCTAAGTACCGCTTAGTACCGTGCTAAGGACCACTTAGTACTGTGCTAAGTACCACTTAGTACTGTGCTAAATACCACTTACTACTGTGCTAAGTATCACTTAGTACTGTGCTAAGTTCAACTTAGTACTGTGCTAAGTTCAACTTAGTACTGTGCTAAGTACCACTTAGTAGTGTGCTAAGTACTACTTAGTACTGTGCTAAGTACTACTTAGTACTGTGCCAAGTACTACTTAGTACTGTGCTAAGCACTACTGGGTAAATGTTACTTAGTAGTGGTAAATACCAATTGATAGTGCTAAGTACTACTTGATTGTGTAAAGTACAAATTGGTAGTGTCAAATACTAATTGGTAGTGCTAAGTACTACTTAGTTTCCAAACTTAGTAGTACTTAGTACCTAGTTTCCAAGAATCGTCTTGAGTTCTGATGGCAGCAACGCGTTCCTCTTTCCGTTTGCGACGCGTACATTTTGCCGGAATAGGGGCCAGGCGGTAGAAGAAGAGGAAAAAAAAACCCCGGATGATCGACAAAATGAAGTGGAGAAGACAAAAAATTCCGCCGCCAATCGGCAGGATATACCAATACGGTAAATCTACTACCTACGGCCCGCATCGTAGCGAGACTCAATTCTCGAATTTCCACGATAGCCGAATAGCACGGATATATCCCAGCCACTACACACTCGGCAAACTTCCTGATATCAAATTCTTTTCTTCGATTGTACGAAGCCCATCGATCGGGCACAAAAGAAGGTAGAGTCACGTAGTGATGGAAAAGAAGCGAGAGAGAAAGAGGACGAACGAGACTAATTCGAAGCAGAAAATGTCGGGTGCCCCTCTTCACTTTTCTCCGGGCGTAATAGAACGTTCCAGGACTGATCCAAGGAATGCGTTTATTACATAGCTCGCAACGTCCTCCACTGCCAATACAGCCGGAGTTCGGACCGCATCTGGGAACAGCCTCTCTCTCTCTCTCTCTCTCCTCTCTCTCTCTCTCTCTCTCTCTCTCTCTCTCTCTCTCTCTCTCTCTCTCACTCTGTCTCTCCCTGCCCAGGAATTTCGCGACGATATCGCCGATTATCGGATAATCATAAAGAGCAATGCCAGAGACAAGGGTGCGAAGGGAAATGGCGTCCCTCTCGGGAATGATATAATTACTCTGCAGCTACAAGCACCCCTTTCCAATTACCGCTCTGCCATTTCGGCGCACACCCATTGCCGTTTGTTTTTTTTTTATCTTCCATCGCCATGCATCGAAATTTGATCGATCATTTGAAATCGAACTAATTTACGCATTATCGAAAATCCTTCCGTTCGTCTGCCATTCGGTGGTATTTTTCCTTGGTCGTCCGAATGATCGTTGGGTTCATGGATATGCTTTCATACTTGCATTGTCTGTGACAGTACTTTGCATGGCGTTACAAAATGAGGTGTGATAAATTAGGCCTTTGGTTATAAGGGGAAAATAAATGTAGCGGTATAAAAAAAAATCGATTTCTTTTTTTTACGTAAAATGTGTTAGAAACTGAAGGACTATTGTACATGGACAGAAAAATTCTTTTGATATTAACTAGATGCGTCTATTTGATTTTTTTTAACTTGAATTAATTAGATTTTTCGTGAAATAAAATGTTTCCTATTGCATTCCATTATTAAAATTATTTATTTTGAATATATCTATTTATTCAAATCAAGATCTATTTACTATCGTCTAAAAACCCAATATTTTAATTATTCCTAATAAAACTATGATTTGCTTTCATCTGGCAGTATAAGAGAAAAGAGACAGACGGAAAAATGGAACACGATTCAGTCTCTCAAAAATCTCATGGCTTTGTTATCATTAAGGGTTTACGTACACCCGAGACGGCTAAAAGTAAGGTTATGTTTAAGAATTTTTGTTGTGTATGAAACTGAATTTTATTGAACAACCATGATATGCATTTTAAAGTATGACATTTTATCTACATTGTGTGAAAATTTGGTTAAAAAATTTCAAACGGTAAAAAAGTAACAGTCTTTTTCCTGGGACGTGTTCTTATTGACAGCATTTGCGGTACCAGACGTGCCTCTGGCATTTTATATCTAAAAAAAATATTTGTTTCTTAAAGTAGATAGATAAAACTAGTACTTATCGAGCCGGAGTTTAATAATTTAATTTTTTCGGATCATGGCAGTCACTGGAATAAAACAGGAGATTTTTCGCCTCAAAATTGTTCAGTACTTATGATGAAAAAAAAAAACTATGCCAGGTATCGAAAAAACGGCTCGATAAGTATTAGATTATTGTGTGAAGCATAACTGTGCAAAACTTGATCCCGATCGGTCCAGTAGTTGCGGAGATATTTCTGTGCACCGATTTTGAAAAAACTGTTTCGAATAAAACGCGTTTAAAGTTTTGAGTACACTTTACACTGAAATAACTGGTTTATTTTAAACTTACATGAAATCGTCGATTCCTGGGACATATGAAGGATCTTCCTTAGATGTTGACGCTTCCATTAGATCTTTTTTTTTTTTGCTGTGCCAACCTCATTTATAGTCAAACTCATAGTCAAACAGATGACAAAGGCCGGGTCTATTTGCGCCCCAACCGTTAGTCGTTGCTCACTCGCTCAGTTACAAAACGCTATAACTTCGTCATTACTGCGAATTTCCTTATGAAATTTTCAGGGTGGTCAATCAAAGTATAGTACTTTCGAAAGAGCACCTTTTTGATAAATCGATCGTTTTAACCTACCCAGGTGTATGTAAGCCCTTAAAAGACTGTTGTGACATTCTGCAGTTAAGGAAAACGGTTAGTCTTTCTATACATAAATAGTCGCGCCAGTTAATAAAGGCACGATACCTTTCCTTTTTTCCAAATAACAGCCTTGTTAGTATAAAAAAAAGAAAAATAATTTAACTTTTTTTTCACCGCACTTTTATGTCATGAACCTATATTCATTTTTCACAATCATGCTATATATCGTGATTTATCTTTATTTATTTAATTTGTATCTAATCTTTATTTATTTAATTTGAATATATTTAATATTTAAAAAAATAGCTTAAACAAATAAAAAAAAAATAGCTTAAACAAATTAAAATCGTAAATTCACCGGTGAGTCACTGAAATCATTGAGTTTACATAGTTCGAAACTTTAAACACGTTTTTCTCAAAACTACATTTTTTAAGTTTGTGAGAAACATAACTTTAGAACGAGTCCACGGATCGCGCTAAAATTGTACGCACAACTTCATAACAATATTACCTTGAACTAACACCTACTTGTTCGTGAAAATCACTTTCAAAAAGTACTTTTTTATTGCAAAAAGAAACGAAAATTTTGTGTAAAACTTTCTTTTTTTTCTGAAGTGTCCGATCTTTCAATTCTTAACTTGTTAAATGTTTCTTAGCTTTAAGTTTAGTATTTGGATGTTAAAATACTAAAAAAAATGTTGGCTCATATTTTTCGGATCAACAATAAAGTCGGATTTGTCACATTTTTAATAAAAAAAATTAATTTAAACACCTCAATTATGTAATAAATTATACCCAAACTTTCATCAATATAGAACGTTTTGTTCCATTGCCCAAAAAAAAAAAAACGATAAAAATTGGCTATTTGTCGTATACATGTATATTCCCCTTAACTCAAAGAACCGCCGGAGCCGAACTCTGACCACCCACCATCACCGTTGTCGATTTTTCTCCCACGTTTTTATTTGTTTAGGAAAAACAGGCGAATTCTAGACGATTGAAATTACACGGACTCATCGCTTTACATGTACCGCGATCGTAAAAATCGATCGAGCCGCTTCACGCACATTCCAAGCGGACACGTAAAAGCCACGTTGTTGTAATCACCGCTAATGAATTTTCCGCGAATAGGAGACAATTAGCATGCGTCGAGTGCGCGGTTAACCGTTAAACCCGGCCGTTGAACAGGGTGAAGGTGAATTTACGCGAGTTGTAAAGTCTATCGTTTGGTCATTTTGATCCCCGAAACTGCCCGCCTAGCGGCCGGTTGAAGTCTGCGGACTGCATTTACCTGCGGCCACGGTATCGGTAATATTATATACTCGTAGGTAAATACCACGTATATATTTAGGCTGGAGCAACGAAGGGAATTCCCACTCGGATTGTGGGCGTTACGCGTTACCTGGGACACGGAATTACGTCCTTTTGCTTGTCAGCATATATATATATATATATACAGGGTGAGGCACATAAAGTATTACAGAGCAATAGCACTCAAACTATTGATCATTTCCAAAAATGTCTCAGACAAAAGTTTCAGTGTTCGAGAAGGCCGTCATACTGGACCACCCTATTTTTTATCATTGGAAGCGCTGAAGCTACGTCAAGGTCAACTCGACTTTTTTAAATGGAACCATGTATTTTTTTTTCGATGACATTATTACCGATTTTAAGACGAATTCAGCGACCTACAACACAAGGTCACTCTAGTCACGCAAAGTATGAAAATAGTCGAAAAATCGAAAAATATCGCAATAATCACTTTCAAAGGATCCACTAACCTTGGTTTGGGTCTACCTACAGAAGATGCTCGAAGTGATGACCCTCGACTTGTAAACACTTGTTCGATCGCTGTTTTCATTTCTTACGATACCAATGTTTCTTATCGGCAGCAAGTACGCATTTTCTGTTGACATATCAGTTAGTCACGCATTACCTTCTAATGTGAGTACATCGGATCGCGAAAATGAACTTTTTATGGGGTTTTGTCGAAGAACGCGTAATGGCGGTAGCACCTACCACGCCTGACGACATGAAAGAAAGAATACGCCGAGCATGTACCGAAATTACACCACAAATGTTGGCTGAAGTTAGACGGTCTTTTCATCAGCGAATTAACAAGTGCTTACAAGGTCGAGGGTCATCACTTCGAGCATCTTCTGTAGGTAGACCCAAACCAAGGTTAGTGGATCCTTTGAAAGTGATTATTCCGATATTTTTCGATTTTTCGACTATTTTCATACTTTGCGTGACTAGAATGACCTTGTGTTGTAGGTCGCCGAATACGTCTTAAAATCGGTAATAATGTCATCGAAAAAAAAATACATGGTTCCATTTAAAAACGTGGAGTTGACCTTGACGGAGCCTCAGCGCCTCCACCGATAAAAAAATAGGGTGGTCCAGTATGACGGCCTTCTCGAACACTGAAACTTTTGTCTGAAACATTTTTGGATATGATCAATAGTTTGAGTGCTATTGCTCTGTAACACTTTATGTGCCTCACCCTGTATATATGTGTACAAATATATACCCCTTAGCTTAGGCATATATTTACCTACGAGCACCCGAAACCCTTTGGTAAATGTACTTCAAGATCTTGAATTAAGGGCGGGGTAAGTTCAATTCGGTGAAAAAAAGCATATTTTCAAGATTTTTTTTAGACGATACAGGTAATGCTGATTTATTTAATTAATTTCCATATAATAATACAACATCTGAACTATATTTTCCTAAATTTTCATTGCAAAATATTAATAAATAAGCCGTTGGCAGCAAATCTCCGCAGGCGCCTCGAAAAAAAAGTTGTTTTGCGGTGTACGCTATAACTCGTTACTGGATCATCTGAAACAAAAAAATCAAAATGCGTTTATTAGTCGAGATGTTTTTTTTATCGATTTTTTCATTTTCGGTAGCACTTGGAAGTCAAAAACGCGATTTTCGCTAAAAAAATAATTATACTTACCGTATATGCATACGATAAGTAGTTTTTTTTAAATTAATTTTTGTGTACAGCTGAGAAACGATTTTTAAAAAATATTGAAAAAAAATCATAGCTTTGGAATCATTGAGAAACGCACCAACCTGTATATGACCTTTTTGATTGGAAATAATCTTGTCTACCTCCCCACTTCGTTTGATCCACGACTTTTGGTCTACCCTGTATATATATATGTAAATTCATAGAGGTTTTGAATTATAGGGAAACGTGGGAACAGTATACAAAATTTTCCACCGCATCCATCCACGATGCAGTCTCTCTCGCTATTTCTCTCTCTCTCTCTCTCTCTCTCTCTCTCTCTCTCTCTCTCTCTCTCTCTCTCTCTCCCTCTCTCTCTCTCTCTCTCTCGCTCTCACCTTCTTCAGAAATTCTTCCGAACCCTTCACTCTTCCGATAAAAATTCGTAAATTTATTTTCCTCGAATCTTTACGCAACAATAAATTTCCCAAGGCACTCGGCATAAGGGATTTAACGGAAGCAAATACACACCGCGAGAGCGTAAAAATTATTTTTTTTTCTTTTCTTTCATTGTTTTCTCTTTTTTTTTTCAGGTGCACCGTGAAAAATTATTACGAATAATTCTGCTCTGAGAATTCCGTATGGGCCCTGGGAAATGTGCGATTATTATTTTTCTTTCTATGACAATGTTGGCTGCGCGAGAACATATAGGGCGAGTACGGTGCTTAATGGCGTGTCGGAGCGAAAACCGTAAGTTGGAAATACGGAAAAAGAGAGAAGGCGGAATAGAAGGGAGGGAGAGAGTCAGAAGGAAGATGTGTTTGAAAAAAAGAAAACGGCACCGCTACTGTCGCAAAAATGAGGAAGCGAGTAAAGGCAGTTTCGTTGTCAAGAGTAAACAGTTTCAGTTTTTTTTTCTCAAATTTTTTACACATTTTTATTGATCCTTGAAGAATATGTACAAGTTTGTAAAAAAAATGTATTTTCACAAATATATTTCGTAAATCAAATTTGCGAGTATTTTCATTATCATATTCGTCATCAGCGAGTCAAAATACACGAGTACGCGAAATTCCAAATTAATCGGCGGTGCAGTGACAGAAAAATTATTTTATTCTACTCGGTACGATAATGGACGTTTTACGCACGCGAAGCGTGTGTAAAACGTCCATTATCGTACGAGGACGAAAAAACTTTTTCTAACGAGGGTGTTGCGAAAAAAAAAATTCGTCGAGTATTATACGAAATTTTCATACCACGTACAATAAAATTTCCTATAATACTCGACGGATTTTTTTTTTTGCAACACCCTCGTTAGAAAAAATGTTTTCGTCCTCGTATGATAATGTACTATTGATATTATCTAGATGCGTCTATTTGATATTTTTTTATTCGAATCAAGTAAATTTTTCGTCAACTCAATGTTTTCCTATTGCATTCCATTATTAAAATTATTTATTTTAAATATATTTATTCATTCAAATCAAGATCAATTAAATATCGTCTAATAACTAGCTATTTTATTTATTCCTAATAAATCTGTGATTTAGTTTCAGCTGGTAGTATAAGACAAAAGAGACAGACGGAAAAATGGTACACGATTCAGTCTCTCAAAAATCTCATGGCTTTGTTTTTATTAAAAGACTGTTGTAACATTCTGCAGTTGAGGAAAATGGTTAGTCTTTCTATACATAAATAGTCGTGTCTGTTAATGAAAGGCACAACGATACCTTTCTTTGTTCCCAAATAACAGCCTTGTTAGTGCAAAAAAAAAATAATTTAACTTTTTTTCACCGCACTTTTATGTCATGAACCTATATTCCTTTCTCGTATTCATGCGATATATCGTGTTTTATCTTTACTTATTTAATTTGAATCTAATCTTTATTTATTTAATTTGAATATGTTTAATATTTTTTTAAAATAGCTTGAAAGAATTTTAAAAATTGAAACAAATAGGGTCGTAGTAGGCCGCGAGACAAGGAAAAAATCTATTTGATTTACATAGATCCTATTTAGCTCTTCGTGGTCACACATCCAAATTCAATCGCGGTGGTCACACTTGGATCGATTTTACCCAGTCAGTTTTCAAAAAAGTATTGTGGCCAAACTATCCGTCCGAAGTGGTTCAAAAAATTACGGAGCATGCTTTGAACTTTCTAGATGATGTAGAAAAAATTTATTTATAATAAATAAAATAGCGACATGTTAAAAAAAAATCATAAAGAGATGAAAACGCAAAAAAGATACTTTTTCCCTAAAAAAAATCATAGTTCTGTGAATTGTCAACATTTTTACGTAAAATTTGGACGTGATACTCCTTAGATATGCTACTTTTGGAAAAAAAAAATAGTAGCATAGTGCGCGTTCCAAAAAAGGTATTTATTCCGACATGTGAAGAGGGTACATTTTCTGGTATGAGAATACTTAAAACTCCAGGTAAGATTGTAAATAAAGTCCCATTCGTAGCCGGGAACTATGATATATTTACGCCAAAAATTGATCGACGGGTCGATTCTACCCAGGGTGACCGCGAAGAATTAAATTAAATATTTTTTTTCCCAGTGTATGGGCTTTTCGAAACTACACCCATTTTAAAATATAAGTGAATACATGTCGTCATAACTCGTTTATTTTTTTCCCCACCGTCGTAATTTCCATGCAACATGCCCGAAAAAATTGAATACTCCAAAAATCTTGCACGCAACTGTAAGTCCCACCTTAATTAAATGCCCGTGCGCGCACTTGTCAGCTTTTTGTGAACAGCAACAAAGCGACGAATAATAATGTAATAATGTATGAACGAAATTGTGAATGATTTACAAACTCTCGGAGACTGCATAATAAACTGAATACGAAAAATCCATCATTTTAAAGTCCAATGGGCCATTCGGAGCCGACGTTGACGACGAAACAAAAGGAGAAGTTAACGAGCGAGAACAGCCGTGAAACGTCAGCGTCGTGCAGTGTCGACGTGAACGGGTACAACGCTTTAACACTCCGGCACTTCGTGCAATACTTTTTATATTTAAACACCCACACACACACACACACCCACGTACACACACAAATCGAGTTACTAAATAAGTGAGTTAAGTGAATACTCGCTTAGCGAGTCTATTTTCATTATTCCACTATTATCATTATTAATGGCCGAGAGAAGCTTTCGTGATGGACTCCCGTTTGAACGTGTATTATATACGCTACGACTCGGAGAGATCGCGGTCCATCAGATATGACGACACATCTGTATAGAGGAGAAGCTCGTCTTTCTTTTCTTCCCCCCCCCCCGCCCCTCATAATCTGCGGGGCGACGAAAGAATTTCCAGAAAAATAAGACGTTGAAATACACGGTCTTCGTCACTCTTTTTTCTTGACGCGCTTGGACGTTTCTGCGTTCACGCCACTCGAACTACTTTGCCATTTAAATTCTGTCACCGAGAGACTTCGCCCGTACCGAGTGGGCCAGGAACAATGTCGAAAGTAAGAACTTTTTAGGTTCAAATACACAAAATTGATATAAGGATAATTGTATGACGCTGGATCGAATGGCAATAATAATTTTGCCATCAACCCCCGAGAAATTGCTTAAAAACGTTAAAAAAATATTTAAAACCCGTTTAATTCGGAACCTAACAATTTTATCGTAAAATATATCAAACAAAAGTTGTTTGGGACATAAAAGTACGTGAAAAAGTATTGAACGTTCATCTTCGTATCTTCAAAAATAAGGGAGAAAAAGACGAATGAAAATTCATTTGCAAGACGAAATCGCTTTGCAGCCGAAGCACCACTGGGAATGTAAGGGACACAAGATATGTCTTACGACGCATGCACGGAACGATAGAAAGAATCTCGCCTATGAGTGCGAACGGCATAGCCATATACTGGGTCTCTTTCTGACAGTGATCCTCAACCAGTAATTTGTCAATGTTCAGTCGTCATTTTTCAATACTTATACAATACATAAAAATATAAAAAATTATAGATAGCTAGATTAACTCTTACTACAGCAATATGTAACAAAAAAAAACCCGAGATATATAGGAATTTGATATTTTTTTTATTTTTTTAAACTTCGAGATTTTCGCCTCCAAATTAAATGGTTTTTCGTTTTTTTCTCTCGTATTTTTGAAGATACGAAGATGTACGTTTGATACTTTTTTACGTATTTTTATGTTCTGAACAACTTTTGTTTGATATATTTTATGATAAACTTATTAGGTTCCGAATTAAACGGGTTTTAAACATTTTTTTAACGTTTTCGAACAATTTCTCGGGGGTTGATTGCAAAATCATTATCACCATTCGCTTGGATGGGACCCAAACAAACCCAAACAAACCCATCGATGCAAACAAGTGATAATCGGAACGAGCCAATTCTGGTGAGTAAGCCGCATGGGGTAGAACTTCCCAGCTGAGTGCTTCCAACGTGTCGCGAACCGGTTTTGCCGTATGTGATGGAGCATTGTCATGAAGAAAAATGACTTTGTGTTGCCTCTTTCGGTATTCTGGCCTTTTTTCAAGCAGCGAACGGTTCAAATCGGTCAATTGTTGTTGGTAACGTTTAGTATTAACCGTTTCCCCAGGTTTTAACAGCTCATAATAGACCACGCCCCTCTGGTCCCACCAAACACAGAGCATCGTCTTTCTGCCAAAGCGATTCGGTCTTGCGGTCGATGTGGATGGTGCGCCTGGGTCTACCCATGATTTTTTGCGCTTGAGATTCTCAAAATAAATCCACTTTTCATCCCCTGTAACTATACGATGCAAAAACGACTTCCTTTTGTACCGAGCGAGCAAAATGTCACATGTGTTTTTGCGCTTTTCCATTTGCCTGTCGTTCAACTCATGTGGTACCCATCTACCGGTCTTCTGAATCTTTCCCATCTCTCGTAGCCGATTGGAAACAGCTTGTTGACTAACGCCCAATTGCTCGACGAGTTGTTTTTGTGTTTGCGAATAATCTTCGTCCAACAATGCTTGCAATTCCACATCTTCGTATTTTTTTGGCGCTTTTCCATGTTCCTTGTCTGCAACATCGAAGTCACCACTTTTGAAACGCCGAAACCATCGTTCACACGTATCTTGCGATGGAGCATGTTCACCATAAGCTTCTCGAAGTAATCGGTATGATTCAGCAGTAGTTTTCTTCAAATGAAAACAAAAAATTAATGCTATCCGCGAATGCTCTTTGTTCGGTATAAATTTTGACATATTGAACACAACAACGCAACACTATGCACACACTTTTCCAATTTATCACTCGTGCGCGTCTGACACTTTGTTGATGACACAACAAAATGGCGCAGTGTCAAATCTTTATAGCACAAACTGCATTGGTGCTCCATCTGTTGTCTTAAATCCGCATTTCATACTTGCACACCTGGTAAAAACTTTGTAAAAAACTTGTAAAGCAAGTTATGCAAATAAAACTCGATTTGATCGACTCGTCTATTGTAGCAACGTCAGAACGATTATTTTCCATCCGGCCAAAGAATTGATTCTAGCCTAGCAAAATCGATCCTCAAAAAAAAAATAAAATTCGAACGCCAGAGATTTTTCTCATCGAGAAAATCGATTCTCATAAAAATCGACTCACAATCCAACATACCTAAATCGAACGTTGATTCTAAAAAAATGTCCCATCGTTCGGTGCAGCCGTTTTTTTTTTTGAGAAAAAATTCCGAAAACTATTTGCAGATTTATTTATCGGCGAAATTGTGCGTTATTGCGCTTCTGTTGTTCCCTGGCGACGGTAAAATAGCGAAAAATTTCGAGATAAAAAATTAAAGACCCGGAGAGACGTTAGTCCCGTGCATAAATTCGCGTCGCGCCATATTTTATACAGGTGTGTGCTGTAGATTTTCCATTAAAAATCGCGTAACGAGAACACGTAAAAACGCCAGGGTTGACGGGGCGAGGGGCGGGGGGGGGGAGATCTCACGAGGAAACTCACATCGTGTGTGTTCTCACACCTTCAACTTTTCCCCCAGTTTCTCTCATCCATAATACAAGGCAACTTTTAATCGAATCCGGCCATGTGCCGCTTTCGCATCGCGTACCACCGCAACCAGCAACAAAAGATCACAAACGAAATGATAATGTATCGAGTGTACAGGGCTTTTCGTGTAACTCGTCATTTTATTTCGCCGCAGTGCGCGAGAAATTGTATTCGAATTTTTTTTTTTTTATACAATCGAACAATCAAATGAATTGAATATCTCATAAAAAATATTTTACCTTTTTTTTTTAGCAACAGACCCGGGGATTTATTAAAATCTGTGGGAACGTTTAAAGGCATTTTTTTTTATTATTGTGCACAGCGGTTCTATTAAGGGACTCTTCTACTGTGATGGCTCAAAAAGAAAGATATTTTTTAATATTTTTTTTTTAACTTGCATGTATCGGTAAAAAGTTTTTTCGGTCAGAGGTACACTCTTATAGAATAGAAAACAATTTTTTTGTTGCATACAAATGTATAGTTATTTAACAGTTTATAAAAAGTGTGAAGGCATGAAAAAAAAGTATGTCGCTGGCGTTAATGATTTGCGCTCTCCAGGTAATCTGAAACAAAAAATTCACAAAGATTCTTAATTTTTATGAGGGTCGCTATATCGCCCGAACTAGAATTATTCAAAAATATTAATTTTTACTTGTACTTTAGCCCGAGTTATGACGAAAAAAAAACGTGTTTTTCGAACACTTTTGCAAAAAACAACGCCATTTTGTTATTTTGCAATATTAAATAATAATTCTAGTTCGGACGATAGCGACACTTATAGAGATTAAGAATCTTTTTGAATTTTTTGTTTCAGATTAACTGGAGAGCACTAATCATCAACGCCAGCGACATACTTTTTTTCATGCTTTTATACACGATTATCAATTGTTAAAATAAATATACGTTTATATGCAAGCAAAAAAAAATTGTTTTCTATTCTATAAGAGTGTACCTTTGAGCGAAAAAAAAAGTTTGTATGGATACATGCAACAGTTTTCGCAAAAAAAATTCTTAAAAATAGCTTATTTTTTGAGCCATCACAGTAGAATAGAATAGAATAGAAAGTTCAATAGAATTGAACTTACTTCCTGTAAATAAAATAGCAAATTGAATTTGTTTAATTCTCATTGAGGCCTTAGGCTACTCTAAGATTTTTCAAAAATCGATTTTTTTTGTTAAAAATGTACCTTTTGTTAAAAATGTACCTTTTGTTAAAAATGTACCTTTTGTTAAAAATGTACCTTTTGTTAAAAATGTACCTATAAAGTTATATTCTAAAAGATTATGGGTGTGAAAAATCTCTAAGTACTCGATTTTTGAATTCTAGTGTAACCCCTCGTGATTCATGCCGTGACTTTCTACTAACTTTAAACGCGTTTATCTCAAAACGACATTTTTCAAGTCGGCTGGACTCATAACTCAAACAAATTTCAACCGATTCACTTGAAATTTTAACTGTATATTTAGAATTACATTTTCTGAGGCACAACGTAGGATTTTTTATTATATTGCATAGTTCCTTTTTTATAAACAATTTTCTGACGATTTTCTCATGGCATTTTATACTTTTTGTTTTAGAAATGCGCCAATTTGACAAAAAACAATATATCAAAAAAATCCTACGTACTTCTATAGCTATTCTTATATATAATCGAAAAAACTTTAGTGTCTCGTCATAACCCAAAAATTATAGGAGCTGTTGGTCCGGCCGTTGACCTTCCAGAAATAAAGGCGTCAGCGGAAAAAAAGCTGCACAGTCGCCATTTCGACATGGATGGCTGTGAAAAAATAATTTTGTATAATCAATTAAGTATATAATAAAACCCCTATTCTGTAATTCCGATTTATTTTATGGCTTCGCTGAAAAAAAAATCACAAAATATGCCCTTTTTTGGCTTCTAAAGTGGCCTAAGGTCTTAAAACAGTCTAAAAGCCTCAAATTTTCAGGCTCGATAAAAAAAAGCTATATTTTTATCCATTTTTTACAGTCTTTTTATTAAAGTTTCAACAACGTACAAAAAAAAATTAGTGCTGAGAAAATAAAAATTGAAAAAAATATGGGCCTCTTGATATGGCCATGAAAAAAAAAAAGGTTAAGGCGGTTGACATGGGTCCAAAGCGCCTATTCATCAGAAAAGAAAAAAAAAACAATTTTCTTCATCACTAAGAATGGCATTATGGCAAGTAACGATGAGAACAAGTTCATAATCACCCGACTGGTATTATTTATCGAATACTCGCAGCAGGTCGATCAAAAATAAAGCTCCGTAAAAATTTGAAATTCGTATCTGCCCGTTCGTGTCTCGGGCGGATAACGTAATAATAATGGCGTGCCGGATGGCACGAATGAAGAATTTGTAGAGTTGCATGGACTGCACATTTCTATTTCCGGCCAACCAGAGATATCACGTGGGTAATAAAAATTCACGACAGTTGTAACGTTGTTCCCGAAACAATTTTCGTTCGTGATTTCGGACGCCCTATCGAACGATGCCCTCCACTTGGTGAGCGAACATTCTTTTTTTTTCATCGACATTTTTCCACACACGAAAAAAAAAACAAATATTTTGATAATTTAGTTACAAATTTATGACGCGATGAACATTGGCGTAGCTAGCATATTTTTCTCGGACGGATGGTGGGGGGGGGGAGGAGGGAAAGTCGACCTGACAAGAACTGATTTTGTTAGCAATCATGGTTTTTTTTTAAATAAAATTTACCGAATAGTCGACAATCTCGTAATACCTATAAAATGTGAAACTTGCTATAATCACACGTTAATGTTAACATTAGTATCAAACTCTTGCAATACCTTAGAAAATAATAAACTAATTTTTCTCCATTCTTTACGCTAGTTATCATTCTTCAAACTTTATTAGGTGTGTACATTAATTTTAAGGGATTTTCGAGAAATGGCGGTTGCGATAGAACCTCCCATCCAAGCTCTCGGAGCTTCTGGCGCGTCGTTAAGGGGCAAGTCCACTTCGAAAATAAAAAAAAATCGATTTTTTTTTTACTGTTTTCGAAAGTACATACATTCAGAAATATTGTGTCAATATTGTGTCAATATTGCCGATTGAGTTTAGGTAAGAGTTTTTTCATAGTATAAACTTCAAACGCGTTTTTCTCGAAACAACGTTTTCAAAATCTAGCTCCATCCTATCTCTAAAACTAATAAACCGATTCTCTTGAAATTTGAACCACATATTGTAAATATGATTCGCAACAAGATGACCCTCGATGGTTTTAAAGTTTTGATTCTTACTCTTTTTTTTGCGAAAAACTGCGAAAAAAACGCGTTTTTTTTTACTTTTTTCGTTTTTCATCTGCCATTTTTTTATTTTTTGATAAAACTTTATATCCGAGGGTCATTTTGTAGCTGGTGTCATACTGAATCTAATGGACTTTGATTTTTTTGTTTCAGACAAGCCGTTGCCGAGTTGTGATGGAGCTACCTAGCCCACCTATTTTTTAGGCGTTACGTTAAACTATAGTTTTTGTACTTAAAAATGAATAAAAATGAATTAAATTTTTTTTTATGTATTTCAAGACTTTATTTATCAAGCCCAACAACTTTTATATTCATATCTTTTATAAAACCCTCAAAAAAAAAATCGCGAAAATAGCCTTTTTTTCGTGGCTCCAAAGTGGACTGGCCCCTTAAAGATGTGTGCGGCCTGGCGTTATCTTGACGGAACACAACACCCTTCCTATTGGCCAATTCTGGCCGCTTCTGCTCGATCGCCTGCTTCAATCTGGTCAGTTGTTGACAGTAGAGGTGCGAATTGAGTATTTGGCCCGATGGGAGCAGCTCATAGTGGATGATTCCCTTCCAATCCCACCAAACACACAGCAAAACCTTCTTGGCCGTTAATCCGGGCTTGGCGATCGTTTGGGCCGGCTCACCGCGATTGGACCACGATCTTTTTCGGCTGTTGTTCTTGTATGTGACCCATTTTTCATCGCCAGTCACCATCCGCTTAAAAAATGGGTCGATTTCGTTACGTTTCAGCAAAGAATCGCAGGCATCAATTCGGTCCAAAAGGTTCTTTTGCGTCAATTCGTGTGGCACCCATACATCGAGCTTCATCTTGAGACCAGCCTTATGCAAATGGTTCCAAACAATTTTCTGGCTAATCTTCAGTTCCTGGGCAATGGAATAAGTGCTCACATGCCGGTCCGAGTCGACGATTTCCATGATTTTATCGACATTTTCGTCGATTGGCCTACCAGAGCGTGCCTCATCTCCGACGTCCATATTACCAGAACGGAATCGTTGGAACCACCGCTTTGCTGTTGCATTCGATACTGTATTGGCTCCATAAACAGCACAAATTTTGTTGCCCATCTGCTCCGCCTTTTCACCTTGGTCGTAGTGCTACTGAAGAATGTATCGAATTTTCTCTTTTTTTTACCTCCATTTTGCAACCCTGTAACACACAATTGGCTTTACCAAACACAAAACTGCCAAAGAACTTTTTTTAAAGCGTAATGTCACCTCGCCGTATAGTATGACCCGATGCGATAAATACGTCGTGAGATATGGCTCACTAAAGACATCTAGCGGAAAACGCGCAGAAGTTTTACGTCACCCAATATTTAAAAAAAAATAGAGAAAATATGCTTTTTTTGGCGTCGAAACCCACGTAACCACTTAAATACATGTGGCTGCAAGCATGTGCCGTCGCTGTGTTTCATATGTATGGTGTATCGCACATGGAAGCTGTATCGCACGCGCCGCCCGGGAATGGTGGGGGCGGAGACCCCCCGTAAACACCAAACGTAGCTTTGAAATGTACCAACATATACACAAATGCGTCGTACGTCGATTCATAGAGGTCTTTTGATTTTTATAGCAATATTTCGTGTGTCGTCTTTGTCGCGGTTACCTTTAGATCTGGTGGCGTGCATTGGAGCCGCACTCATCGCTGCTATATTTTTCAATATCACTCATTGCTTATTTAATTTGTTTTTATTAATGATCTGTGTCGCGGCTAGATCGAGGATGCTTTGTCGCGGTGTCACGTGAAAGTGAGGTTATGTTTCTTCCGGCAAATAACGCCTCAGCGTACAGAATAATTCCTCGACCTAACGACTGAGGGCAGCACCTAACGACCGACAGCTGTTGTACATTTTTTTTAAATCCTAGGACGTAAAATGTCTCTTTTTTAAATCCTAGGACGTAAAATGTCTCTTTTTTTAAATCCTAGGACGTAAATGTCTCTGTTTTAAATCCTAGGACAGCATTTTTTAAATCCTAGAACGTAAAATGTCTCTTTTACGTACCGTTTACACGCAGAAAAAAAGCGAGAAAAACATGATTGTCGTAAAAGACATTTTTTTCGAGCGTTAAATATGTCGAATTTTTGTGCCAACGAAACGCAATTTGCAGGTAGCTTTGCTTTCTTTTTCATTTATATCTACAAGACCCCAACGTGAAGGCGCCTCTAGCGCTCAACATTTTACCGCTCAAAAAGGCCGGCGTTTCCTGTATGTAAGACCGTGGTGGCAACGGAACTCTAAGAATCAAATTCGTGTGACATCGTAGCTGAGGCAAAAAAAAAAACATCCGAACGTCATCAAGTGGTACGGGACGTGTCACACCGAAGTTTCGAGCGCTTAACCAAACACTGTCAAAATTATCGTTCGGCACCAGAAGAACTCGTCGAAATTGTCAGTTTTTTTTTTTGGTCTCGTCTCTATCCTCTTCTTCCATGGCCTGGTTGACATCTCAACGTTCCAATCATGTCCCTTGCGAGGCTCAATCGCCACCTCCGCCACCTCCGCCACCTCCACCATCACCACCGCCGCCGCTTTCGTGTCCCCCGATGAAGATCAAGCCAGTCGCGCCTCCACCGAGACCTCCTTGTCCTACCCCAACGACGAAAGTCGTACCACCTTGCTCGAGATTTCTCTCCGCAATTCTCAAAGTTCTCTGCAACGGCGGAAGATTCTTATACTCGATCATCATTGTCGCACTCGTAATTGGAATTATTTACTGGCTATTGACGAATCGCGAAACAACTTACGAGGATGAGAATCAAGCATCACCAAGCACAGCGTCGAATGCTCAAGGACCATCGAGGCCCACCGAACAACGTTAAAATCATTTAAACATTTTAAATCGTGGCCACTCTAGACCAAGCAATAATAAGCATATTTTGGATTTTTTTTTTCAGCAAAATAATAAAATTGAAATTCCGTTCACACGTCTTTATTGCGTTGCTAATGAACTATAGAAAATAATTTTTTTCGTTGTGATCATTAATAAAGTGGCGACTGCATAACGTTTCCAAAAAAAAGCCCGTCGAGGGCTTTTTTTTTGGAAGGGCCCACGGACGGAAACGTAGCTCATGTTATTTTTTATCTAGAACAAAAAACCAAAATTCTTTCGATTATTTATAAGAGCAGCTACGGAATTACGTAGGACTTTTTCGTTATACTGATTTTTGACAAAATGGTGCATTTTAGAATAAAAGATTATACATTTTAAGAAAAAAAAACGCAGATAATTGTTTATAACAAAAAAAAGCTATGAAATATAACGAAAAAATCATACACTGACAGAAAAATTCTTTTGACATTAACTAGATGCGTTTATTTGACTTTATTAAATTTGAATCAACTAGATTTTTCGTGAAATCAAATTTTTTCTGTTGCATTCCACTATTAAAATTATTTACTTTAAATATATTTATTAATTAAAATCAAGATCTATTTAATATCGTCTATGCATTCCTTTCTCGTATTCACTCGATATATCGTGTTTTATCTTTATTTAATTTCAATCTAATCTTCATTTAATTTGAATATATTTAATAGTGAAAAAGAATAGCCTGAACAAAAAATAAATATTCGAAACAAACAAGGTCGTAGTAGGCCATGAGACAAAGAAAAAACCTGTCTGATTCAAATAGATTCTATTTATATTAAATATATTTTTTTTGCAGTGTATTCTATTTTTATTATAAAATTTCGTTTTTCACAAAGATCATGTCCGAAAAATACGAACTAATTTACAAGCTGTGTGTGTGCACCCTAAACGAGAACATTAATTTGAACGAGCGTATATTTTCGTTTAAAATTGGTCCGGCTTTCTAAACGGGATATTATTTATAGCTATACTATTTTTAATTAATCTAATTATAAGTTTTTTTCATAACTGTGTGTAATAAAAATATATGTTGAAAAATACACTATAGGCTTTGCATACATATTGGGAGTAAAAATTAATTCGGTCCGTTTTTTTGTTGTAAAAAATCCATTTATTTCAAAATAAAACGTATAAATAGATTAATCAAAGTATTGTCCATCGCTGGCTACTACTTTTTCCCACCTCTCAGGCAATTTTCGAATTCCATCTCGAAAAAAGGTCTCGTCTTTTGAGGCGATCCAAGTTTTGAGCCAATTTTCGATTTCTGCGAAAGAAGTGAACCGGTGAGCTGCTAAATCCTGCTGCATCCGTCAGAACAACCAGTAATCAGAAGGAGCAATGTCCGGAGAATACGGCGGGTGCGGTAAAATATCCCATTTGAGCGTTTCCAAATATTTTTTTACGACTTTTGCGACATGAGGCCGAGCGTTGTCATGCAGAAGAATAATTTTGTCATGTCTTTGCTCGTATTCCGGCCGTTTTTCTCGTAATGCACGGCTCAAACGAATCAATTGTAGTCTATACCGAACGCCCTTAATGGAATCGCCAGGTTGTAACAGCTCATTGGCTCATTTGGCTGTCCAGGGCGAGGCTTGTCTTCAACGCTGAAATCACCGTTCTTAAAGCGTCGAAACCATTCCCTACATGATTTATCAG
>OZ010717.1:28935513-29103013 GCA_963932345.1 Ophion ventricosus
ATGAAATCGTCCTTCCTCAGATGTTGACGGGTCCGGGTGAGCACGAGCCAAAGGCGAGTGTTGCAATCACACGAGGTTAGGTTCATATTCCATCGAATATTATACAAAATTTTATTGTACGTGGTCCGAAAATGGGGTTTTCACGCACGCTTCGCGTAAAAAATCCATTATCGTACCGAGTGAAATAAATGCATTTTTTGCAATTTCGCATTTCATTGTTTTTAAATAAGTTTTTTTTAAAATAAGAGCCTCGAAGACCTGTAAATAATCTGTAAATATTACTTTATTGCATACGTCAATGTTACATCTTCGATCTTTGTGCATCGATTGCTGTACAATCGAGAAAAAAAAAAAAAAACAATAATTCTCAACATTTACGTATTAACAGCGCCAAAATAAATGCGCAAATATTTTTCCGCCTCTTCTTCGCTGGAAACGTGATCTTTAAGAAGTGACGCCAAGTCGACGACGATCGAGCAGTATCGAATTTCATTCCATCCTATTATCTTGACGTCAATGGGCTTTTCATTCTCGTACTTGAATAGAAAACAATCTCGGAGTATTGGCTTTCCATGGCATATGGTCAGAAGACTCTCTTCACTCTCGAGATCAATTTTTTCGTTTGTTCCGTAACGAAGCTTCTTCAGTACCGTCGATATTCTGCAATAAAGTGCGCGGTTAAGGCAGTATTGTCGTATAGTGCGTTCTTTTCGAGGTCATTTTTTTGGATGGAACAACTGTAAAACTGTTCACGTTTTCTTTCTGATTTTTTTTTCCACATGTTCATCGATCCTTCAAGAATATTTACAAATTTTTCAAAAGTGAAAAAAAATATTATCACGTACTTTTGTACGAAAATAAACATTTTTTTTTACACGGCTATTAAATATTTAAAATATTTTCCATTTGCCACCAATTACACTTTTATAAGCAACTAAAAAAAAAATAATTACGGAGTTAAGTCGACTAGTCCTTTTCAAGATGGTGAACGAAGTATCTCGAGATCTACTCAACCGATTTTGATGAAATTTATACCTCATATTCGTTACAATATTATCTAGGATATAGCAAAGGATTTTTTTTTTATTGGATGTCACGTTTATTTTTTATTAATGTTTAATTTCAAAATTCTGGTAAAAAGAATAGTTTTTTTTTGTCTCAAATCGTTTTCATTACCACGAAATTTTTTATTTATTTTTTTCTCAATTCTACACTTTAGCTATTACCTTTCTTTACAATATATTTTTTCTTCCTATTTTTCAGCCGATGCCTGGCAGAGAAAAAAGTTCTACTTTTAACGCAGTGTCGCCACGTTTAACCGACAAGTTTTGTTAATGCCCAAAAACAAGACGTTCGAGCTCAAAATTCACTTATTTTTTAAGTATTATTAATGAACGAAGTAGAAAAACCAACTTGATTATTTAACACGTTACTCCTAAAACTATAATCACGGTTTCCTTAAGTTTTTTTTTTATCTACATCTCGGTATCATTGTTGTCTCATAATTCCTATAACTCGGCTAATTTTATGAGTACCATTGAACAATTTTTACAAACGTATTCGGAAAGATCCGTAGAATAATAAAATAAAATGAAAAAAATTCTGAACAATACTGCCTCAAATTTTTCAATCCAAGCATACACAATTCCAGAAGGAAAAAAAAGAAATTTTATCTCTAATTTTTTTAAAAGCTGTGTGTCACGTCGAATCCACGTTTGATAAGTTTTTTTTTTTTATAAAAATAATGTTTTTGATCCGTAAATTGATTTCTCGATATCAAAGGAATCCAAATTCTTCAATTCAGCCCTGCAAAATTTTGATTTTTCCTCATCTCTCGTACGTCAGAATCATTTTTTTTTTGCACACTGCCAAAAAAAAATCTTTAACTTAAATAGGATTTATTTAAATCAAATAGATTTTTTCCTTGTCCCACGGCCTACTACGATTCTATTTGTTTCAAATATTTTTATTTGTTCCAGCTATTCTTCTTGAATATTAAATATATTTAATTTCCATAAATAAAAATTAGAATCAAGCACACTCTTTCTTTGAACGTATGGGAGATATTTTTTAATATTTTTATTAACGTGAATAAACGTCTGTTCGACTCAAATAGATATTTCCGTCAATTCAAACAAATCCAAACATTGGTCAATAGGATCAATCAAATCAAATAAGTAAATTAAATAAGTAAGTAGTTGTTGCAATAAAGACAGACCATTAATTCGATAAAATAGAAAAATTTTTGTCTCTACGAAAATTCTATGTAATATAATTTTTTTTAAATTAAATAGATACATTAAGTGGATTCGACTAAATTATTTTTTGAAACAGATAAAACCGAATTACAGATTTATTAGGAATGAATAAAATATTTGGTTATTAGACGATATTAAATAAATCTTGATTTGAAGAAATAAATATATTCAAAATCAATCATTTCAATAATGCAATAGTAAAATTTTTATGAAATCTAATAGACGCATCTAGTTAATATCAATAGATTTTTTCTGTCAGTGCAAACCTTATTGTTTCTCGTCGAAGAATTGTTTTTTTACCTAGATATTTTTTAATATTTTTATTAACGTGAATAAACGTCTGTTCGACTCAAATATATATTTCCGTCAATTCAAACAAATCCAAACATTGGTCAATAGGATCAATCAAATCAATTAAATAAATGAAATAAGTAATTAGTTGTTGCAATAAAGACAGACCATTAATTCCATAAAATAGAAAAAATTTTGTCTCTACGAAAATTCTATGTAATATAATTTTTTAAAAATTAAATAGATACATCAAGTGGATTCGACTAAATTATTTTTTGAAACAGATGAAACCGAATCACAGATTTATTAGGAATGAATAAAATATTTGGTTATTAGACGATATTAAATAGATCTTTATTTGAAGAAATAAATATATTCAAAATCAATCATTTCAATAATGCAATAGTAAAAATTTTATAAAATCTAATAGACGCATCTAGTTAATATCAATAGATTTTTTCTGTCAGTGCAAACCTTATTGTTTCTCGTCGAAGAATTGTTTTTTTACCTAGATATTTTTTAATATTTTTATTAACGTGAATAAACGTCTGTTCGACTCAAATATATATTTCCGTCAATTCAAACAAATCCAAACATTGGTCAATAGGATCAATCAAATCAAATAAATAAATGAAATAAGTAATTAGTTGTTGCAATAAAGACAGACCATTAATTCCATAAAATAGAAAAAATTTTGTCTCTACGAAAATTCTATGTAATATAATTTTTTTAAAATTAAATAGATACATCAAGTGGATTCGACTAAATTATTTTTTGAAACAGATAAAACCGAATTACAGATTTATTATGAATGAATAATATATTTGGTTATTAGACGATATTAAATAAATCTTGATTTGAAGAAATAAATATATACAAAATCAATCATTTCAATAATGAAATGCAATAGTAAAATTTTTATAAAATCTAATAGACGCATCTAGTTAATATCAATAGATTTTTTCTGTCAGTGCAAACCTTATTGTTTCTCGTCGAAGAATTGTTTTTTTACCTAGATATTTTTTAATATTTTTATTAACGTGAATAAACGTCTGTTCGACTCAAATATATATTTCCGTCAATTCAAACAAATCCAAACATTGGTCAATAGGATCAATCAAATCAAATAAATAAATGAAATAAGTAATTAGTTGTTGCAATAAAGACAGACCATTAATTCCATAAAATAGAAAAAATTTTGTCTCTACGAAAATTCTATGTAATATAATTTTTTAAAAATTAAATAGATACATCAAGTGGATTCGACTAAATTATTTTTTGAAACAGATAAAACCGAATTACAGATTTATTATGAATGAATAAAATATTTGGTTATTAGACGATATTAAATAAATCTTGATTTGAAGAAATAAATATATTCAAAATCAATCATTTCAATAATGGAATAGTAAAAATGTTATAAAATCTAATAGACGCATCTAGTTAATATCAATAGATTTTTTCTGTCAGTGCAAACCTTATTGTTTCTCGTCGAAGAATTGTTTTTTTACCTAGATATTTTTTAATATTTTTATTAACGTGAATAAACGTCTGTTCGACTCAAATAGATATTTCTGTCAATTCAAACAAATCCAAACATTGGTCAATAGGATCAATCAAATCAAATAAGTAAATTAAATAAGTAATTAGTTGTTGCAATAAAGACAGACCATTAATTCCATAAATTAGAAAAAATTTTGTCTCTACGAAAATTCTATGTAATATAATTTTTTAAAAATTAAATAGATACATCAAGTGGATTCGACTAAATTATTTTTTGAAACAGATGAAACCGAATCACAGATTTATTAGGAATGAATAAAATATTTGGTTATTAGACGATATTAAATAGATCTTGATTTGAAGAAATAAATATATACAAAATCAATCATTTCAATAATGAAATGCAATAGTAAAATTTTTATAAAATCTAATAGACGCATCTAGTTAATATCAATAGATTTTTTCTGTCAGTGCAAACCTTATTGTTTCTCGTCGAAGAATTGTTTTTTTACCTGTTCGTTGCTTCGTCGAAAAGTTTCGTAGATCGTGTATTTAATCTCGTGTCGATTATCTTGACGTAAAACTCTCTAAACGAATAAAAGTTCTTAGCTTTGAGTACGAAGCCTCGACCGTGAAGACCCTGAATGGCTTTCAGACAAAGGGCCAAGTGATCCTCATCCAATTTAACGTCAACTGGTCGTATGTATCCGCAGGCCTCAAGGTCTTCGAGGACGATGACCGGCCTGCCGTATCGACCCATGTCAGCCACGTAACATCTCGGATAAATATTCAAATTGTATTTTCTCGTTATTTTCGCGTAGAACATTTCCTCATTGAGGAATTTCTTCCACTCTCGATTGTCATCATCATCATCCTCCTCCTCCTCCTCCTCCTCCTCATCGTTCCCGAGACTCAGTAATTTTATTATAAGCGCGAACGTCTTCGGTTCACCGGAAAAATTGACGATCATCCGAGCTCTGTAATACTTCGTGGCGACATGTTTCCCTTTCACGTGATGGCTCAAGGATTCCAACTCGACGGAAACGAACTCGAGAAACTCTCGTGATCCGGTCTCGCAGAAGCAACGATCGTGAACCGCCTCGGGCAACAGGACGTTCTTTACGAACTCGATGCTCCTCTCAAGCTCCATTTTCAAATGTCAAACAGGGATGATCTGTTATACGCTCGCTGACACCTGTGACGTAAAATTCTTATTGATTGGAATATACGGGAAATTCGTAATAGCAAGGGATAACATTAATCCAGAAGCGCGAAAAAAAGAAGCAACTTTAACGCAGTAGTCTCGCCAGAGCGGTTTTTCAATAGATTTATTTATTTATTTTGAGGAGTCATTCAGAATGTTCGAAAAATCGATTTTTTTTTTCTTCACGTATTTCGAAAGTATAATATATTGAGAGTATACTGGAAAAATCGGAAAAATCGAAATAGAATATATTTACGAAGTTATAGGACGTAGTCGAGAGCACACCTGGACCGCATGCTGTGAACTAGGAAAACTTTAAACGCGATTATCTCGAAACTGCATTTTCCAAAACTGCTCATTGTTGTAGCTCAAAATGTTATTGATCGATTTGGTTGGGATTTAGGGAGGTTTCTCACTATAACATTAGCGGAAGGATATACCTAAAGTTTTAAGGCCTTAGGCCACTGTAGAGGCCAAAAAAGGGCATATTTTGTAACTTTTTTTTCAGCGAAACCATCAAATAAATCGGAATTACAAAATAGAGTTATTATACACGTAATTGACTATAGAAAATTATTTTTTTCACAGCGATACATGTCAAAATGGCGACTGTGCAGCATTTTTCCGATCACGCCTCCTATAATTTTTTAACAGCTCCTATAATTTTTGAGTTATGATGAGACACTAAAGCTTTTTCGATTATATATAAGAATAGCTATAGAAGTACGTAGGATTTTTTTCATATATTGTTTTTTGTCAAAATGGCGCATTTCTTAAACAAAAAGTATAAAATGTCATGAGAAAATCGTCAGAAAATTGTTTATAAAAAAGGAACTATGCAATATAATAAAAAAAATCCTGCGTAGTGCCTCAGAAAATGTAATTCTAAGTATACAGTTAAAATTTCAAGTGAATCGGTTGAAATTTATTTGAGTTATGAGTCCGGCCGACTTGAAAAATGTACTTTTGAGTTAAACGCGTTTAAAGTTAGTACACGGAGAGAATTAAATGTTAAAAATTATCGTGCAGTAACGGTAACCAGATGACAACCCTGAAAATTCGCTTATTATTACTGAGTAAAACACAGATTTTCACGAAAATAAAATAAAATTTCTTCTTCAGATAGAAAATTTTACCAGATTTTCTAGTAAATTTTCATGTGTAACAAAATACGCAAAACTCAAATTTAAAAAATATATAATATCAGCGAAATTTTACTGTGCATTTTATTATTTTATGCCTTTCAAAAATGTCTATAAAAAAGTATCGTCTTTATAACAGTTATTTTAAGATTTATTATAAAATTTAATGAGTGTTATAGGAAAATGTATTGTGCTCTCGGTAAAAATTATCGTGCGCGCTTGGTTACTTGTATAGTAAAATTTTAGCTACGTATTTGAAATTTTCTGTAACGTGAGTTAAAAAAAAACTTGTCGCATACGAATTATTATGCTTTTCTCACTTGTCACCACATTGAAATATATCACGGTCATTTTTACCGTGAAATTCACGACATGAATCAAGAGGAGTTGCGCTAGAATTCGAAAATCGAGTACTTAGAGATTTTTCACATCCATAATCTTTTGGAATATAATTTTATAGGTACTAAGGTACATTTATAACAAAAAAAATCGATTTTTGGAAAATCCTAGAGTGGCCTAAGGCCTTAAGGTTATCGTGTAAATAAATTACTTTTTTGGGGTAAAAATTGTCGAGAAAATGGTCAAAAATATGAAAATTTGATTAAAAAGTCTACTTAATTTTTAATTTTATCCTTTTTTATATTTTTATAGGTATATCCTTCCCCTACACATGCCAATAAATGAAAAATATTTTCGATTTCTGTTTCAGATCAATAGAAACAAATCAGACAAATAGAGCACTTGCCACACTTCGCATCTACGTTTCTTCAATGGGGGAAAAAACGAAACGTTTTCATTAACCCAAATGTCAATAATTAATAAACGGTATCGACGGATCATTTGATTTTTGGGTGACATGTTTGTCATAATGTACTGAGTCGTTTGACAGTTTTTCATAACATGTTTAATATTTCTTCACACTATTCCATGCGTAAAACTGCCAATCGGCAATGAGTGTAAGCATCTCCCTATGTTAAAAAGTGTTATTTCAATTATAAAGTTTATGGAAACGGTGTAGACGATCGATTAAAAATTTTGAGGGTGCATTCAGTATATGACAAAGAATCTACTGTACAAATTTCAATAAAATGGTAACGTTTGACATTGTAAATTCAGTAGTTAAAATAACTCTTCGATATCGGACCACCATTTTCTTAAGACTCCAAATTACGATCCGAAACTTTGAAAAATCATTTTTTTCAAACCCCCTAGACTTAGCCCCTAAAATTCGTGTCGTCAAATTTCTGCTCTGTAGAAAATTGACTCACAATATTCTTCCAAAATTTCAACTTCAATTTTCACTACATATTTTCGATAAAAAAAATAATATTTTCTCTACAAAAAAAATTGACAATAATCGTTGGACATTTTATAAATAAAATACTTTCCGTTGATCGTTTTAAATATTAAAATAATTTGATATCAACATATTACCACGTTTCTGGACCAATTCACACAACAGACTGCCGAATACGCCGCGATGACAGATAAAGTGTCAATTATAAAACGTAAGAAAAAAAAAAACAACGTCGTCTCTCACGTAACCACGCGATAACATATTATCTTATCGCGTTGAAATTTTCTCTCCCAAGTATTTTCAGCGGATCGCTAATTCCCATGTGACGATTCGATTAGCTGAACGTACCTCAAATATCCAAGATCATGAATAATGTAGGTATGTCGTTGGAAATACGGGTGTCAATAGAGCGTGGAATTAAAGAGCGCACTTTTCTCGGAGTATCATTGACGAGTTCGACCGTTCCGGGCCTCTGAGGTCTCCGAACCACTGCCAGTGTTGTGTGACGCGACGCAATTACGTCAGATCTCGCTCACTCCCAGCCAGATACTCGTATCGATAAACATGTATGCGTGGATATACAGGGTGTCCCAGAACGGAATGTTATCCCTGAAATGGGGGGTTGGGGGTGAAATTCTGAGTCGATTGATATATACATGTATGGTTCTCAGATCAACCCCTGAATTATTATTAATTTTTAAAGACGGGCCAATCAGGCGCGCCCGATGAGCGGGCTTACGTCGCTGAGCGATACGCGCGGGTAGTGGTGCCTGGCGGAGCACAGTAGGAGCACCTCTCCGCCAGGCACCACTACACGCGCGTCTCGCTCACCGACGTGAGCCCGCTCATCGGGCGGGCCTGATTGGCCCGTCTTTAAAAATTAATAATAATTCAGGGCTTGATCTGGGAACCATACATGCTTATATCAATCGACTCAGAATTTCACCCCCAACCCCCCCATTTCAGGGACGACATTCCGTCCTGGGACACCCTGTGTATACATGGTGGGCCATTTAACGTGACCACCCCAAATATCTCCGTTGCCTTTGGAGTGACGAAAAAAATGTCAGGAGATAATTTGATTGATTTCGAAGGGCTGATACAGTGGTGGAAAAGTCATTTTTGTCAAGGTCATAGTTTTTGCGTTCTCAAGGTCATCAATGGTTTTTAAAATGGGAACATTTTTTTGTATTAAGACGGTGTAGCTGATATTCAGACGAATCCAACGACCTATGATATCACGGGCTTGAAATGATTTTTCACCAAAATACACGTGTAAAAACGGGAAATCGTGATGATATTGACAATAAGAATATCCGAATAATGCAATTGAATTTTTTGTGCAGACAATTTATTGTAACAAATGTTCGAAGTGATGGCCATTAACCACGACACATTTTTGAAGACGTCGGATGAATGATCCTCTTGACCTTCGAATAGTTTCTGGTGTGACAGCGGCGCTATCACTTTCAGGAAAAAATATGAAAAAAATTATCGATTAAACTGGACCGCGTAATTTTGCTTCAAAAGTGGAAACTATTTTTTTTTAAGACGATTGCCATTTTTTATTTATTTTTTTCAAAAAATTCTCTAAAATAGAGTGACCCATTCGATGATTTTTAAGACTAGTCTCACCGTGGGCCCATCTTTCCTTCTATTTTATTTCGAATTAATCATATTTGTTTGAGAAGATTTTTATCATTTTAATCTCCAATAATGCTAATAATGAAACGGTTTATTCTTTATTTGTGCTGAAATTAACGAAAAAGAAGATTTTTTTGTGCAAGATTAATTTTTCTTTACTAATATTAATGTTGATAAATACAAATACGACAATTTTCAATCAAATCCAATAGTCATAACTATACTAGTTTATATCCTTTTCGTAAATAAAATGAACTAAATTGAGAATTATATGGGAATACGTGAATTTAAAAAAGAGTATAATTCGACACAATCTGGTTTTGATCACAATAATCTTTTCGTTTTCAAATAAAATTTACGTAATAGTCGATAATCATGCAACACACATAAAATATAAAACTTGCTTTGTAACGACTAACTTTTTTTTCCGCAAGAAAAGAATTTATTGTTCCATAAAACAAATGGTCCTCAAGCGATCTTCCTTTCGTCCTACCATCCGCTCTGAACCTCGTCGGACATGTCACTCAAGAACATCAAAAATTTTCAGTGAAGCAAAAAGTTACCATCAAACCGTACAAACCTTTCGCAAACGTAAAAAACCAAATTCCAGTAAAATAAGCAACCGTTCCTCGATGAAATGAGATCAAGTGACACGTGTACGTGTTGAATATTGAAAATAGGTTTTTATTTTTCGAGGTGGGGGGGGGGGGCAGTACTTGATTGAAAAAAAAATACAAGTGAACGATTAAAAAATTGTTTTAGGCTTCTCGCTGACGCACGTGAATTCGATACCCCAATTCCCGCCCACGTATCACAACGCGCCAGCCCAGACAAGCCAGATAAATTTCCAGCAACAACAACAACATCAGCAGCAACAGCAACAATCTACGAATCAACAACAGCCGATGCAATGTCAGCAATATTACTGTTATCCGGGCAATCAACAGGGTAAACATATCGGCAATCCATTAAGCAAGGATCGTCTATAAATTTGAAAATGTTTTTTTTTTTATGTTATTATTCTACAGAGCTTTATGAATACATCTGTAAAACCGCTTAAGAGCTTACGTGGGTTTCGAAGCCAAAAGAAAGCATATTTATACCACGTATATATTTAGGCTGGAGCAACGAAGGGAATTCCCACTTGGATAGTGGGCGTTACGCGTTACCTGGGACACGGAATTACGTCCTTTTGCTTGTCAGCATATATATATATATATATATATATATATATATATATATAAGTGTATTTCCAGATACATTGAAGATAAAATATAATCAAGATATTTGAAGTACATATAAATGTACTTCAAGATCTTGAATTAAGGGCGGGGTAAGGTTAATTCGGTGAAAAAAAAGGATATTTTCAAGAATTTTTTTAGACGATACACGTAATGCTGGTTTGTTTAATTAATTTCCATATAATAATACAACATCTGAACTATATTTTCCTAAATTTTCATTGCAAAATATTGATAAATAAGTCGTTGGCAGCAAATCTACGCAGGCGCCTCGAAAAAAAGTTGTTTTGCGGTGTACGCTATAACTCGTCACTGGATCATCTGAAACAATAAAATGCCGAGTTTTTTTAATCGATTTTTTCATTGCCGGTAGCACTTGGAAGTCAAAAACGCGATTTTCGCTAAAAAAAATCGGCAAATTTGTTATTGTAAGATAAAAAATAATTATTAAAAAAAAACTCGGCTAGCGTGACCCCTCTTGATTCATGTCGTGACTTTCTACTAACTTTAAACGCGTTTATCTCAAAACTACATTTTTCAAGTCGGCCGGAGTCATAACTCAAACAAATTTCAACCGATTAACTTGAAATTTTGACTGTATATTTAGAATTACATTTTCTCAGGCACTACCTAGGATTTTTTTATTATATTGCATAGTTCCTTTTTTATAAACAATTTTCTGACGATTTTCTCATGGCATTTTATACTTTTTGTTTTAGAAATGTGCCATTTTGACAAAAAACAATATATGAAAAAAATCCTACGTACTTCTATAGCTATTCTTATATATAATCGAAAAAACTTTAGTGTCTCATCATAACTAAAAAATTATAGGAACTGTTGGTCCGGCCGTTGAACTTCCAGAAATAAAGGCGTCATCGGAAAAATGCTGCACAGTCGCAATTTTGACATGTATCGCTGTGAAAAAATTAATTTTGTATAGTCAATTACGTGTATAATAAAACCCTTATTTTGTAATTCCGATTTATTTTATGGTTTCGCTGAAAAAAAAATCACAAAATATGCCTTTTTTTGGCCTCTAGATTGGCCTAAGGCCTTAAAAGTATCGAACTACAAAAACTCAATTATTTTTCAGTGACTTACCGGCTAATCAACTATCCCAGGGCCACACAATAGTCCATCAGCTTCCAACATTTTACGTAAAAAAATGAATTTTTTATACCGATACATGGATTTCTCCTTTAAAAAATGAATCGCAAAAGATTGCCACCAGTTTAGTCGCCAGTCTTCAGTGCACTTCAGACAGAATTCCTTCTTTTGCAAAAAAAAAAAAAAAAAAGAAAAGATTAGCCCATGATATTCTCAAAACATTGTTTTTCAAAGTCCCAAATGTTTTCCAAGTGAGAAAAATCTCATGATAAATCGTATCATCGTATTCTCCAAAAGTTAAAAAATTAATGAATCCAGCAGGAGGAATGGTCTCCCAGAATCAATACGTCCAGCCGTATCAGCAAGATCCATACGTTGTTGGCCAGCAGCAGCAGCATCAGCAGCATCAGCATCAGCAACATCCGATTCAGCGCTCCGGTCCGGGGAATCTTGGTCAACCATTAGGCAACGCTCCGTTCAACGTGCCATCGATAATGCAACCCCAAGCGATTGGTTATGGCTCATTGCCGGCTTACGTGTTGGCGGATCAGGCGAGGACTTACTTCGGTGGTGCGCCTGGTCCGATATTCATTCTGCCGAACAATTGTCCGAATCCGTCGAATCAAGTGACGCAGCAAGTTGTACCGTCGAATCCCTCGGTCAGTCAGGGTTGTCCAGGAATCGGTATTAATTGTCCAGCCTCGATTAATCACGGATGTACGGGATCTTCGTGTTTTCCTTGTCCCGTACCAATGCCAATGTACAATCCTTACTTCCAAGCATCGTCGCCACAGACCACAAGAGATACGAAGAATTGTGGTTGTTGTCCAAGAAAGATCGTGACCCAAGAAAGCACCAATGCAAACGCCATGAACTGGTCGAGTCTTCGTTATCCAAACGTATTGATCGACGAGCACCGTTGCTCGATCACCACGGACGAGACAATATGCAGCCAAAAGAATTGTCCGTCAGCGATAAATCTTCAAGCTTTAGCCTCGCAATTGTTAGCAATACCGGGTATCGTATCTTGCGCCTCGACGAGATTGATACTTCGTAAAATACCAGGCTCCGAAATAACGACCAGTACGGAGGAGACGATCGAACGAGCCAAAAGATCATTGACGTCACTGACCAAGGATCAACTGTTGTCCGAGACAAGAGCTGCTCATCAGATAAACGCTTTGATAAATTTACACATGACGGCCAATCCCCCAATGAACGTAATACCCGTTCTAACGAGCCTCCAGCTAAAAGTAAATTTGCTGAAAGCCCAAGTGGACGCCTCGTTGAATCGTCGTTTGAGCGATAATCAAGGATTGGGCATGACCGAGGCAAATCTCGATCCCGTGATACTCGCGACGAAAACGGACCAAGAGTTGCGCGATCTTTTGGCCACACTGCGACAAAAAGAGTGCGACGAGCGTGTGAATTATAATTTCGCTCCTTACAAATCACAGCGTGTCATTGCCGAGAGTCGTTTGACAAACGTGCAAAACAAAATTGCACAGATTGAGGAGGAAATGGATAGGAGACGCGCTGCACTTCTGCCAGGTTCGTCAATCGTCACCGATCGTCGTGTCTCCCAACAATCATCCGATCCAGGCTGCACCGCTTGGTACGGATATCCCGGTGATGTCAACAATACCGGTTGGAACACTCAGAACTACCGATCGCCCGATCCATTTCGCGCCGTACAGGTACGAAATCCGAAACGTCTGAATTTGAAGCCTCACGTTGGAAGTCCCGAGACCACTTACGACAATCCAGTTAAAACGTCATGCTTCCGTGAATCCTCCAGATCGACGAGAATGGCGAACAACGAGGATAACGATGAAGCTGAGATTGATAAGAAACGAGAGACCAGCGACGAGAGACCATGCTGCAATTGTGACAAATCCTCGGACGATGATAGCCACGACGAGGATAAAAAAAAACGCGGCGTAAAAGTTCACGGAAGAAAAAAAATCGTTAGTGCAAGAAGAGAAGTAGGCGGTGTTTCCGTTGTTAAATTGTCACCGCACGTAACTATCGTCATTGACGATACTGGAAATGCGACGAGAGACGATTATCATCGGCACGATCGAGGTGCGAATCGAAAGACACAAAATACGATCGAAGACGAACCTAGAGAAAATTCGTTCGAGACACCTGATCCTTCAGCACCTGGAGAAGACGACGTGGAGTCCGTCACGAAAGAAGACCAGACAAAACCACATGAAAGGATCGAAGGAACCTCAACTTCCGGTTCAAGAGACGAGAACAACTTTGTCAGCCCGGAGCAAGACGTTAACAAGATGGAGAGCAGCGTCCACAAAATGGAGTACGACGTTGACAAGATGGCGGCTGCTGTAGACAAAATGAAGGATATTAATCGAGCCGAAGAGAATATTCCAACGGTGAAAACTTCTACTGAAGGGAATAAATCGAGTCTTGAAACAAAGCCCGAACCACTTCGCGAAGAAACGGTTCGCATGATCACGAAGATCCATTACGAGCCATCGGTATTTCGTGGCTTTCGCGATAACGACGAGACAATCGTCGAGGAACGTTACAAGGCTCGTCCCTTCACCGAGGATTCGTCACTCAAGAGCACGAGCACCGAGAGCAACGTCACAGGATATCTCAATACCGATGCGGTCTCGTTGCAACCGGAAAGTTGCGAGGTAAGCCTCGACGTGACAACTCAGCGGGAAAAGTCGTTGAAGAATCTGGAAAAGTTGACGGAAAAGGAGCCACGATCGGACAGACTCGAGGAACATGAGCACTCTGAGGAAAGTGACGAGAAGAGAATTCGGAATAGTACGAAACTCGGTAAGGGAACAAATTGTTGTGAGAGTCACTTTGTTGATCGTTCTGAGATTACGACGATGTTGAAGGAAACGAATAAAATTGCATTCGTACCATCGATCTACCGTGCCTGTATGCTTATTCTTCAGGTTGTTGCTTAAAAATATTCAGGTAAATAAATATTGATTAAAATTTTACTAGTATTTTCTGAATATACTGGCAAAATGAAAACGGAGGTTTACACACTCGTTTATTGAGGTATTACGGGATTGATCGTAGGGTAAAAAGTTAGTCCAAAATGGGCAAATCGTGGATTTACATGTCTAGATCATGTCGTACATGTTTAGCCTTACAAATAGCTAATTTATTGGGAGTACAAATTAATTCGGTCCGTTTTCAAGAGATGGCTCTGGCTGTTATGAATGTTTCATAGTGACAGCTTATTTCGGTGGTTTCAGGGAGGTTAGACATCTGTCAATAACATTCAGTCAATATCGCTTTGAGTTCCATTGAAAACCTTGTTTTTTACTGTGTTGAATATGTCAAATTTTGTGTTAACTAAGCAGCATTTGCGGGAAGTTTTACTTTTCTGCTTTAATTGGAAGAAAAGTGCAGCTGAAGCGCATCGAATGCTTGTTGAAGTTTATGGTGATGATGCTCCAACTGATAAATCATGTAGGGAATGGTTTCGACGCTTTAAGAACGGTGATTTCAGCGTTGAAGACAAGCCTCGCCCTGGACAGCCAAATGAGCCAATGAGCAGCTGCTACAACCTGGCGATTCCATTACAGGCGATCGGTATAGACTACAATTGATTCGTTTGAGCCGTGCATTACGAGAAAAACGGCCGGAATACGAGCAAAGACATGACAAAGTTATTCTTCTGCATGACAACGCTCGGCCTCATGTCGCAAAAGTCGTAAAAAAATATTTGGAAACGCCCAAATGGGATATTTTACCGCACCCGCCGTATTCTCCGGACATTGCTCGTTCTGATTACTGATTGTTCCGACGGATGCAGCAGGCTTTAGCAGGTCACCGGTTCACTTCTTTCGCAGAAATCGAAAATTGGCTCAAAACTTGGATCGCCTCAAAAGACGAGACTTTTTTTCGAGATGGAATTCGAAAGTTGCCTGAGAGGTGGGAAAAAGTAGTAGCCAGCGATGAACAATACTTTGATTAATCTATTCATACTTTTTATTTTGAAATCAATGGATTTTTTACCACAAAAAAACGGACCGAATTAATTTGTACTCCCAATAATTAAAAAAAAATCCTGCGTAGTGCCTCAGAAAATGTAATTATAAATATACAGTAAAACTTTCAAGTGAATCGGTTGAAGTTTATTTGAGTTATGAGTCCGGCCGAATTGAAAAATATAGTTTTGAGGTAAACGCGTTTAAAGTTGGTAGAAAGTCACGACATGAATGAAGAGGGGTTGCGCTAGAATTCGAAAATCGAGTACTTAGAAATTTTTCACACCCATAATCTTTTGGAATATAATTTTATAGGTACTGAGGTGCATTTTCAACAACAAAAAAATCAATGTTTGGAAAATCCTCGAGTGGCCCAAGGCCTTAAACACAGTCGGCTACGAATTTGTTTGTATGTGTTAGTGAGATTTTATATGGATAATTAGATATCGCTAATTTTACATGAAAAGTTGAAAATTTAATGGATATATTTTTTTTTTCGTCGAATCATGCATTGTCACCTTTTAGATGCATGTTTGTAAAATTTCCGAGTTCTGAGTAGTCGGAAAGTGAGTGAAATATCGATTGTCCGTTTTGCATCTCACCGAAAGTCAAGTTAAATAAAAGCTTGTAAAAATGTGAAAAATAAAAATTATTTTATATATTTAATAGTCGCGTCAATTTTTGTTTTTCACACCTATTTTTCCGAGTGCCAAGGTGTTGGTAACGTTTTAACGACGGTAATGAGAATAAGAGGTTTGAATAAACCTCCAGATGTCCCGGTAAAAAGTGACGACGCGACCAATAACGGAGGCCGCGAGAACGAGACTCGGAACGAGCTAATATCCGGTGCACTCTCGACGATCGGCAATCACGTCGCGTCCTTTGGCTCTCTAATCGGCAAGATAGCAACACTGAAGTTGCACCGTAGCGACGAGACATCCCACGAGATGTTTCCCGGGTCCGAGAAGCCACCGCCGGACGACGGGGCGATCGCTACCGGAAGTCGTGACACAACCGGAAACAGCCAAGACACGAGGAGAGAGATCGGACGTTGGAGATACATAAGATTCTCGGACGTGCCGGAATCGACGAACACGAGCGTCGAAGATATCCATCACGATCCTACGTACACTCTGCCGAGGTTGAAGCACTCGGTGATCGAGGACAAATCCACCGGTGGCAAGTACGTCGTGACGGAGACGAGGACGACAACGACGACGGGACAGTCCAACGATCATCGACTCGGTCAACCGTACAAGACCGGGCGTAGTCTCGTGATAAGAAGTCGTCCGAAGAGTCCGACGAAAGCGGGCGAACAATCCGGACCATTCGCCGTCGTACCAGTCACGAGGAGAAGAGACAAAAATTGCATTGCCCTTAGTCTCGCCGATGTGCGTGCCTTGACGAAAAATCGCACGAAGCCTCCTCCGAAGAAGGAGATCAAGCCAAGCGACAAATTTTGGCTCAAACCGGAAACGCCTGCTCGAATAAAGCAGTCGATCAAAAGTCCGGATGTTGCTCGCAGCAAAAAATCCAGAAGCATCGAACACTCAACAAACTCTTGTGCCATTCCCGCGCACACTTCGATCGACGAGGACATCGTAAAAGTTCACGAATATTCGATAATTCACGTCGATCCGTGAGCTCCATTTTCGATACTAGAGCTAGCTGAAAAATAAATGAGACACACGACTACCGTGCAACGTTTAATTCAATCGCATTATATATTTCGTGTAATTTCATCTCAATATATATATTAAATTTCTTACGGGCTAGTGGAGATTGGTTACAATTAAAAGTGTTAATAATCGATCCACGTAATTGTGTTTGTGTGTGTGTGTGTGTGTGTGTGTATGTATTTTTTTTCAGCTGTCTTCGAGCTTTCGAGCCGCCAATGCGTAATGTAATTTGTAGCAAACTTATTCTCATGTATGCGATACACTTTGTAACGAAATCCGTCGGGATGCTAAACGAGCTATCGACGAACGAGCGGCTTTTTGCGACGAGAATTTACTATCGACCGTATACGTCCTGATTGAAAGAACAATAACAATGCTGGTCCATTTCGGTGGAATGCAACGAAAATTCTTTTTATCCAAATTTTCACGATATTTTACATTTTTATGTATTAGGTTTTGGATCCGTGGCAAGGATCTCGATAAAAATTTCATAGGATTTTTGTAGCCGAGATCGGCAGAAAATTTGTGCGATTCCAAAATTTTTATTTTCGTTGCATTCCAACTGCGCAAGGCTGAAGATCGAAATGTGTCTTTTTTTTCATTTCCCGCGGACGCGTCCATCAATCGTGTGAGATTCGAGGCTACGGGGAAAAGGACGAGATGGATAAAGTCATCAGGGAAGTGGTACGAAATTTCATATACATTTTGAGAATTTTTAGAATTATTATCACAAAAATTATTCGATCGATTTCGTCCAAGTTTGTTGTATTCGAAAGTATTGAGGTATATTGATCAATTTTTTTGGTAAATGTACACTACCGGCGAAAAGTTTCCGGACAAAAATTGTTCCGGACAAACAGTTCTGAAACGATTTTTTGTGCCATTTCGCCGATAGTTGGCATTAATAAATTTAATAATCGGCATTTCAAAGGGGAGGAATTCACCTTCATTCCGTTTTTTCTTTATTTTTACTATTTTTTTTTTACGACTAGTACCCTTTTTCGAAAACGACAATTTTTCGCCTTTTTTTTGTTCCTTTTCTCATGGACCCCGTTTACAGACAACATTTTTTTTTAATGCATTTCTTTGACCAGAATCATAAAGGGGGAAGCTCAAGGGGCAATTTTTTTTTTTTTAGTTTCGTACGATTTTTTTCCGAAGATACTTTGATTTTTTTGAAAAAAGAGACAATTTGAAAAATCACGTGTCATGCGAAAACGACAAGGATTCAAGGAAAACTTCAAGATAGTAAAAAAAAGTTCAATCGGTTTTCGTTGAACTCGCGAGAATTCTTTCAGATTTTTTATTTGAAATTTTTTTCACCTATTTTCGGTAAAAAATCAGATGATTTAATTACCGTAACTCGAGAAATAAGGGATTTGTGATTTCAAGAGCGGACATTTTTTAATTTTCCTATTTTAACGCAATAGAATTATTTCAGATTATTTTCGACATTTTTTTCTCGAGTTACGGTAAGTAAATCTGATTTTTGACCGAAAATAGGTAAAAAAAAAAATTTCGAAAAAAAATCTGAAAAAATTCTCGCGAACTTAACGAAAACACCGATTCAACTATTTACTATTTTAAGGTTTTCCTTGAATCCTTGTCGTTTTCGCGTTACACGTTATTTTTTTAATTGTCTCTTTTTTTTAATCAAAATATATTTAGAAAAAAAATCGTACGAAGCTAAAAAAAAACAAAATTGAAGGTTGAGCTTCCCCCTTTATGATTCCGGTCAAAGAAATGCATAAAAAAAATTTTGCCTGTAAACGGGGTCCACCAGAAAAGAAACAAAAACAAGGCGAAAAATGGTCGTTTACGAAAAAGGATACTAGTCGTAAAAAAATAGTTAAAAATTTTCATAAAAAAACGGAATGAAGGTGAATTCCTCCGCTTCAAAATGCCGTTTATTAAATTCATTTATGTCAAGTATCGGCGACATGGCATAAAAAATCGTTCCGGAACGATTTTTGAATTTTTGTAGTGTATATTGACTGAGAGCGCTGTTATTGTGGCCGGCGTAAAAAAATCTCCCAAAAATCATAACAACATTGACTCGCTCAATTTATCGTGGTAGCTGCCCCGTTCAAGTTATCTTCTGAAAACTACTGCTCGTTGGTCATTAGGGTGGCTGCAATTTGGGTCAAATTTAAATTTTCAAAGTACCCTTGTAAACCATAATCAAGATATGTAAAAAAAAAAAATGATGTGCAAAGTTTTAAGATGAGCATTTTTTTAATAGTACCTGTGACGGTTTAAATTTTCAATACAAAAATACATGTGTTTTTCCAAATTATTACTCGATTATTTCTCACGCTTATAATATTGGTGAGAATAATCTGAAACTTGGCCCATATGTTGTACACATTATGAGTCACGTGGCCAAATTTTTACAGATTTTTCCAGTAATAATTGTCGTTATTACTAGCTTTGCAATGACAACCGCATTTTCATTTTTTTTGCGTTTCATTCATCAAAGACTATTGCTGGAAAAATTTGCAAAAATTTGATCATATACCTCACAATGTGCACAATATGTGTGCCAAGTTTCAGATTTTTTCCACCAATATCCTAAGCATGAGAAATAATTGAGTAATAAATTGGCAATACACATGTATTTTTGTATTAAAAATTCAAACCCTCACAGGCACCATTAAAAATTTTTCGAGCGTCTTAAAACTTTGCATATAATTTTTTTGATATATCTTAATTCTTTTTTTCTGATGAGACTTTGTAAATATAATTTTGACCCAAATTGCAGCCACCCTAGTGATCGTCTACTTCGAAAAGTATATGCAATCATTTTTCACTCGAGAAATACCCTCCCCGTGATTCGATACCAATAATTTACCCGTCAAGATAATGAAACAATTCGTTCGATTCCAAAGAAAAAAAAAAAAACTCACCAGTTTTCCCCATTGGTGAAGAATTACATCCCGAGTGATTTTCATAAAATTATTTTGACAAAATAAAATTCAAATAGAATGTCCATGCCTAAAACACGATTAATTAACAAAGCCCTTGATAAATTACGGGACGAGGAGCGAGTGGTCAGTTGCGGTTGCTACTGAAAATGACAGAAGCATTGAGGGGAGAAGGAGACGATTAAAACGAACAAAAATACTTCGCGCGATCGATGGACGCCCCCCTCGGTCGTTGTGCAAAGAAAAAAAAAAGCAAGGAGGACGTTGACCTCGACGTCGAAGCTTCGCGATAAGGCTTTTAATTGTAAATAAAGCACCGATTCGAGCACGAAGAAAAATTAAAAGAAGAGATTCTCATCTTCGTTCGTTAAAAAAAAAAAGAAAGAAACTACTGAAAAGGAAATCGTGCCAAAAGAAAAATTACGACTTTACGGCCAATTGGCAATTTTAAATGGCGATTGCAGTCAATTGTCATCACGAGATCCGTCCCACATGCGAACATTCCATCGTTTCGCTCGTCCGTTACAATATATATGACATACATATTAATGAGCGTAGAAAAAAATGTATACAATTGCGCGAAGCGTCGTTAAAACGGGAAACAAAATTCAGGCTAGTCGACGGTGTTTGCATTGGACATTTCGTCCAGTTGCAATTGTGCGCCGATAACGCGTCACTCGCCCGTCCTTTTGACAATTCGAAGCTGCGTTAGAAAGATGAAGGATCCGATAAAAAATTATTCACGCTGCTGAAGATCGCATAAAATGACGATGAAAATGTGGCATTCTCGGTATTAAATTTTTATCGAATTTTAAAATGGCGGAAAAAAAAGTGCCAAAGCATAAAAAAAAAAAGCTCTTTTTTATTAACAAAAAAAATCATAAATGCAATTTTCAAATTTTTTTTCATACAATTTTACCGTGAAACTCTTGAGATGTGAGTTTGAGGGAAAAAAATAGCTCCATAGCGAGCATTTAAAAAAAGGTATTTATTCTTATATCTGAAGAGACATTTCGAAAGTGAAAGAACGACTGTCATGAAAAATGAGCGATTTATTATAAAAAGTGGCCGCCAACAACTTATAGAAATGTTGGCTTAAAGTTGCGCTTGGGGTCATTTTGACCCCGGGTGATCGCGGTGGCTTAAGAGGCTATTCTACTGTAAAAGCTCAAAAAATAAACTATTTTTTAATCTTTTTTTTTTTGAAAACTGTTGCATGTATCAGTACAAACATTTTTTTTCGCTTAAAGATACACTCTTATAGAATAAAAACAATTTTTTTTTGTCGCATATAAATGTATATTTAACAATTTATAATTGTGTGAAGGCATGAAAAAAAAGTATGTCGCTGGCGTTGATGATTTACGCTCTCCCGGTAATCTGAAAGAAAAAATTCAAAAAGATTCTTAATCTGTATCAGCGTCGCTATCGCCCGAAGTAGAATTATTAAAACATATTAATTTTATACATATTAATTTTAATTATTAAAACTTTAATTATTAAGTTTTAATAATTAAAGTTTTAATTTTATACATATTAATTTTTTTAATTAAAATTAATATGTATAAAATTAAAACATATTAATTAACAATTAATAATTAACTTATACTTTCGCCTAAATTATGACGAAAACAAAAACGTGCTTTTCGAACACTTTAGCCAAAAAAACGACGCCATTTTGTTGTTTTGCAATATAAAGTAATAATTCTAGTTCGTGCGATAGCGACACTCATTCAGATCAAGAATCTTTTTGAATTTTTCGTTTCAGATTACCTGGAGAGCGCAAATCATCAACGCCAGCGACATACGTGTTTTTTTTATGCCTTTACACGATTATCAATTGTTAAATATACATTTATATGCAACGATAAAAATTGTTTTCTACTCCGTAAGAGTGTACCTTTGAGCGAAAAAAAAAGTTTCTTTCGATACATGCAACGGTTTTTGAAAAAAAAAGAATTACTAAAAATAGCTTATTTTTTGAGCCATCGCAGTAGAATAGCCCCTTAAAATTGTTTTTCTCAATACTACGTTTCTTAAATTTGTGACAAACGTAACTTCAAAACGAGTTGACCGAACGTGTTACAATTGTACACAAAACTCAATAACAATGTTACCTTCAACTTGTACCTACTTGTTTATGAAAATCACTTTTTAAAAGTACTTTTTTATTGCAAGAAATAATTTGATAGAAAATTGCAATTTTTTTTTCGGAAGTGTCCCATTTTTTATTTTCAAATTTTTAAATGTCTCTTAGGTATAAGTTCTATAAAATACTATAAATTCTCGGCTCATATTTTTCAGATCTATATTAAATCGTTGAATTTCCCACAAACAGAAAATTGCTGCCAAAACCTTCATGAAAAACTACGCTATAACGTCGCCATTATGCAATATTTTTTAATGAAAAAAATTGACTCAAACAGTTCAATTATGTAACAAATTTTACCTAAAGTTTCATAAATGTAAAGCGCTTTGTTCCTTTCCCAAAAAAAAAAAAAACACAAAATTGTCTATTTGACGTCTACATGCATTTCCCCCCTTAAGGACGGTCACCCGGACTCGATGTGCTCGCTAATCGGATCCTTCACCTTGAAAGAGAATCCTGTGCGACAAGTTCGAAAATTGTTTTTTTTTAGTCGTGCGAACTTTTCTCAAATAAAATTTTTGTTTCATACTATTAAAAATGTCCAAATGAATACCTTCAAAAATTTTCTTTGCTTATTTTCAACCGAAAAGTCGTAGAAAAGAAAAATAAAATAAAATCGACTGAGCTTCAGAGAAAATGAATCCGCGACGAACGGAGGATCCTTTCAACGACATTTTTCGTCGCGTCACACGGGATTTCTCTCTTAATCGTACATTCGCGTTTGGTATCGAAGTATAAATAAATCGGGTTCATCGAAATCCCCTACGATTAACAGCGCAAATATAAAAGCGGATAAAATTTCATTGAGAAACGAACACAAGAGCAATTACATTTCTTTGCTCGTCGCGTTTGTTCGTTTTTTTTCTTTTTTTTTTAAATTTCAGATTCGTACTCAGCTCCTTCTATTACAATCACGTATCCTCGTATATTTGAATATTCAGCTGCTCTGTTCGTCGATACTCCATGCACTCCCAAAACGACGTTTGATCGATCGTTCGAGATTAAAACCCAAAAAAAAAAAAAACTTAAAAATACTATAAACATTCGCGTTAAATCTCTAATCATTTTCAACGTCTCTCATATTGTGATTATCCTTTAGTTATTTTCGTCGTTTCATTTCCCCCCCCCAGTTTAGGCAAGTATGTACAGAAAATATTTACATTTTAACATTTACAGGACCATAATATATCGATACACAGTCGAAATATTTCGAGACACATTCAAAATTAATTTCCCTTCATTCGTCGTTCAAATGTTTCCAATAATTTAGTCAATTCTTAAATTCTATCTAGGATAAATCTTTGATTAAAAAAAAAAAAAAAGAAAAAAGAAACGAGAGAAAAGAGGGGTAAAACTTAAATCGCTATAGCCAACTTTTTTTTTTTCGTATGCGTCGTGGCTACGTGTCAGATCTGACCAGGATAGATTTCATTGCTCTTTTCCTTGTACTTTTGAGGCTATCCCCAGTGGATAGAGCCCTTGTCGGAATAACCGTTTTTTTGATGATCGCTGCTTGCGCGAATTAACAACTATAAGGACGATAAGATCTTACATGTTTCTTTTCATTTTTTTTTTTTTTTTCCTTTTTAACTTTCTCTCCTCTACGTGTTTTCTTCTCTTTCCCATTTCTCTCGTGTAATTTTACACACTTAGGATAACGTGTCGTACGATCGTTGCAAAATCTACGACCATTCAGCTAGGCTCTAAAACGTGTTGTGCTTACATTAAAGTTTAAATTTGTGCCACGTTATAAAGTATGCGAGAGGACGTTCCCAGAGTCTGCTACGTAAATTACGAACGAATGTGATTAAGAAGAAGAAAAAAAAAAAAAAGAACTATCCTCTCTTCATTTATTTTCAGAGCTTTGGCATCTCGTCGAAACGCTTTTTCTTTTAGTCATATTTCGATCATTTACTGTTTTTCTTTCGTGTCGTGTCACCACATCCGGTAAGTCACTTCACTGATCATTTGATTTTTCGAGTCCACTGAATTCGAGTGAATTTCTCGGTTTTTTCGCCCTTCTTTTTTTCTTTTTTGCTTGTCTCTCTTTTCTCAGACGTTATTCGGTTGAACAAAGGCACAATAGACTTAGGTAACGTTTGTGGAATATATTGTCACGTACAAATTATAACCGTTTCACTTCATTATCGTGAATTAACTTATAGTTGTGTGTGTTTCGTCTTGTTTATCATTTTCTCTCTTTTACAAAATAAATACGAGATACGCGATACCGGCGTTTTTGTTCTTCTTCTTTCTTCTTTTTTGTTTTTTTTTTTTTTTGCGCAATATACAGCCAGTTTCCTCAAATCAAGAATCTTCGGAGTGACCCAATGAATCGCTCTCTCTCTCTCGTATTTCGGAAGAACGCAAAGAACACTCGATTCTTTCTTTGTCTTTTTTTTTTCTTAACCCGGCGACTAATACCAACATCCTTGCTCTTACCCGACAATGTTTCGGTTTTTTTTTTTCCTACCGTATGAAATAAGTATCCTTGCTTAATTCGCACATTTGGTGTACTCGACCTTCAGCAGTCCGAGCTTCGCTTTTATGTCGAGGAACGATGGTCTCTTCTCCGGCTGTAGATCCCACGCCTGACGAAAAACGTGGAACAAAATTAAAATGGATGACGCTTACGATCCGAAGTAATGTTTATACTTAGGTATAATTAATGAACTCGCTATAAACAATTCAAGTGCCGAGCAAAATCTTTGGCGAGTGCGCTTAAGGCGGGCAATTACTTTAGATGCTTCAAAAAATAATTTTTTTTTTCATGTCATAAATCGTTAACAAAATATCTTAAGGCCTTATATACGCGGAAAATTTCAAAATTTTACATTTTTTATTTTTGATTCCATTAGCCTGAACGGTTAGGAATATTTTAAGCTTTACAGGATTGAAAAATTTCATTATGCTATTAAATAAGGTAAGATTGCATTTATAATAGGTACCGCGCGGCGCGCCCGACCGCCAACTTCAAAGCCGTTTTTCCACGGTTCACTTTTTTGAACCTTGTGAAAGTTCTAACTCTTGAACGAAGGTTCAGATCGCTTTGAAATTTTTACAACATATTCTTAGTATCATCGCCTAACGTGTGAACCACAGAAACAAAAGTTTCAATGACACAAAAAAATATAAAAAATAAAATACCGACAGAAAATTGAGTAAAAAAATTTTAAGTTTCGAATTTTTATTATAATAATTTTTTTAAAATAATATTGTTGGTTCACACTGAAGATACATTCATTATGCAATTATAAATATGTTCATTTTTTTTTTCAGACACCCACATCGATGCCGAGAACTTTCACCATCAACGCGCGCGCAAAAAAAATACATTGCATTATTATGTTATATCTCCGCCATTTGTTAATATTTCGGATTTTTTTTTTTACACATACTTAACCATGTGCATAAATGATCTATAAACAAAATGTTTTCAATATATGCGTCATTTTTTTTTAACCGCGTCTAGAAAAATACCTTCGAAAATCGGCGAAATCGCGTATATAAGGCCTTAAGAATATACCCTGAAAATTTCAAAACGATATTTGGATTCCTTCTAACGGTATGTATATAAATGATAAAGACTCTCCGCTCGACTCCCAAGCGCGCTCAGGTATCCACGAGCGCTCAGTTAGGTAGAGTTTGTTTGGGTTTGTTTGGGTTTACATAATCCAAACAAACCCAAACTCGACCGTTTGGCGATTAGCTCCAAAACATCTCCATTCTGGGTACAAAATAATCGAGGTAGCGGCATTTCTTGCTGCTATTTTATTCAATGAAGGAAATTCAGCCCTACTCATGGTTATGAATGAACTACAAATCGTAGTTGGCAGGCAGAGGCTACGGATATGCCGAGCAAATGGATCAGATGCGCCGTGGCTCGTCAAAATAGAAAAAGTTTATTAGAGACAAAAGAAGCTCGAAAAGCTCGTAAAGAGGAAATGCAAGTTTCAAATGAATTGCATGAGGAAGAGTAAGGTCTGCTGTATGGTGCTGGAATCGCTGATTAATCGGTAAGACAATTTATCATTTGATTAAACACATTTGACTTTGAGTTTTTCGTTTGTGAAACTTTAAACGTGTTTTTCTCGAAACGACATTTTTTCAATTTGCGGGAATCATAACTCAAAAACTAATTGATGGATCATCTTCAAATTTGGAACACGTTTACATAATATAATTGATTAAAACATGAACCTGAAGTTGGGAATATTAGATTGTTTAAAACATATTTATTATTGCAAAATGCCGGGGGAAATAATGATAAAGATCGATCATTTTATTTTCAATGACGTTCCAACATTCAATTCTCGATTTTTTTTTCAAAATTTAGGTTCATGTTCTTAAAAAACATCTCAAGAATGTATAAAATTTTGTTGGACTATTTCAGATGCGAATTGCGAGCTGCACAATTCCCGCAAATCGTCAACGGCGATGAGGACACGCCAAAGGACACAGAGGATTACACCTTAATTAATGCATGAAATAACTTGAAAAAATTACCAGAGATGTATGAAAATATGAATAAATTATTGTCAGAGTTGCGGAAATTTCCTTTTTTTTCACGACAAAAAAAAATCCAAAAAATCATCTAATTTTCGGTCTCCTAAAGTGGTTTCCCGCCTTAAGGCTTTCACCTTTGAAACAAAAAAATTATGGTTTTTTTTCCTATTGGCTTCAGTTTCGACAGAAAAATGGAAATGCTTGTAGACGATTGAAATTTATATCATGGAGAAATAAATTTAGGATGCAAGGTCTCATGTGGAACAAATGGATGAAGGTTAAAATCTCCAAAACTATGTTGCGAAACCGATTGATTTTTGGACAAGTTAAGGAGGTACGACGACTTCTTCAGGGTCAACAACGAGACTGAATTTATGTTACCCCACGGGTGTTCTGATTTATGGTAACTTATGTTGAATATTCGTATTGTCGATCCCAAAGTGCCAAATTTGTGGTAAATATTTTATTTATTGCATATTTACTAATAAAAACTGAAAAATTAGATCCTCAACGACTCTGGAGTAGTCTACGTCATATTCTCAATGGCAGTTGCACCATAAAAACGGACTAAAGAAAACGTTGCACCAAGTCTATCGGAATCTTATTCAAATAGGCCCGAATTACCTCAGCGGAATTATTTCCAAGCAGAGCTAGGTTATGCTCGTCAAACGAATCAGCTTATACGCCCGACGTTGGCAAGTCTATGGGTGCTATTTCGTCATTATGATAACACTCAACCGGAAGTTGAAACCGTTTTATAATGTAGCGCTTGAACTACGCGGTGAAGTTCGGATTTTCGATTCTTTACAATATCTATTATGTCTGATTTATCAAATTTCAGTTTTCCAACGACCTCAGCTGGATACGTGAGCAGCAAAACCGTGATCGCCGCACTTCCGGTCGAACGTCTCCATAAAACGACATGCTCAAAGTGCTCGACTTTGTCATTTTATTACGAAAAAACTGAACGGTCAATACAGCTCAATTTTTTCCAAAGGGTGCCTAAAGTGTTCGTCAACATCATATAAAAAATTCAGGCCCGAAAGTTGAATTCTCCTTGATGATCGTACCTCCTCAATACATCTTAAATTAATCTCTCAGCAATATAAATTTCAATCGTCAGCAAGCACCTCGATTTTAGTGTCGAAACTACATACACGGAATTTTTCAAATATATTTGCGATGGAAAATACCACGATTGGTAATGTTGATAAAGTTATGAGGAACAAAAAAAAATGGCCTACTCGCAAAACATAATCACCTGCTTCATTATATCGTAAACTTCGGCGGGACATCCATCGGGTGGTTCCATTTTGTATCCTTTTTCCACGCACTTGACAACGTCCGCCAATGGCTGAAAATTCATTCGTCATCCCACAATAAACGACAAAATTCTTGGAACGATCGTTTCGTATGAGTTATTATGCGACAATACTCACTATTCTGGGATAAGGGACACGTCCGAAGGAATAAATTTCCCACAAAAGAATACCAAAGCTCCACATGTCAGACTTGTTTGAGAATTTCTGAAAAAAAAAAAAAACGAGATTAACGATACTGCACGATCTGACGAATGTTTGCGAACAATCGTCGCACGCTCGAAGCGTCAATTACATTTTGTTTCAGGGCTTCCGGTGCCGTCCACTTGATGGGTAATTTTCCACCGTCGAGGGAAAAGTTCTCGTCCCTGGCTAGGCCAAAATCCGACACCTTGGCAGAATTGTCCTCGGCCACGAGTACGTTTCTCGCTGCTAGATCACGATGTACCACGTGCCTCGACTCCAGGTAAGCCATTCCCGCACACGTGTCGCTGTTGACGATTTACGTTCGTTAAATGGAAATTAAAAACGAACGTTTGCTTCGTGAACTGGGACGAATGTACGAATTTTTTATTTTCTTGATTTAATATTTTCGATTACAATATTTTACATTATTATGTATAAAAAGATTGAAATGTGGAGATAAATTTTATTATGAAAAAAAATGGAAAATATGTGCAATCCTGAAAACCACTTTCTCGTGAACCTTGTACAAGATAACTCGAAAACTATCTGATACATAATTTTGAAATTTCTCACAACTTTAGATAACATTATTACCGTTTATGTGAACCTCAAGTTCTTCGAAAATTATTTTGAAACACTACTTTTTCATTGACAAATGTTATAGTGAAAATTTTAAGAATGGAACATTTTTAAACCGCGCACCATTTTCTCGAATATTCACTTTTCTTTGGATTTTTTAGGTTCACATAGAGCGTACAGGTCTGAGAAGTCTAAAACTTCTTAGCTCTAATGCCTCAGATCAAGGCATCAGACGCTAGGTTGTACGCCGTGGAACAACTCAGGCAACAACCGTCACCGAAGCACACGTACAGCCACCATTTTTAAATATAAAAAATCTTTTTTTTCGGAAAATTAAATCAGCACATCGGCCACCCTGTATAGTAGGTACGGCGAAGCAACGTTTTTTTCTTTCAAATTCGTTGGCCTTGACTTTCGTCGTAGTGATGGAAAAAATCAATGATACTCACAATGCAAAATTGATCTGATCCTTTTTGGTAACGTGCAATCTCCCTCGTGATCTGAGATAATCCACCAGGGATCCTTTACTCATATACTCGGTAACCAGGTACATATGTTGATTGTTGAACACAAGACCGAGTAACTTGACAAGATTGTCGTGTATCAACGACGTCATTAGGCTCGCCTCGGCGAGAAATCTTTGCGCCGCTTCGCTATTGTCCTTAAGCATTTTAACGGCAACTCTCTCGCCACGATAAACACCGAGTAGTACATCGCCGAATTCACCCTTTCCTATGCACTCGCGTAACTCCAACTCGTGGGTCTGTATGACCCAGCCAGCCTCGACGAAAGCTTTTGGATCGACGCAAAAATCTTGCTTTCCCTGTTTCGGCAGTGACTTTGTCAATTGGGTGCAAAGACCGTCCGCGTCTTGCTCGTAATGCTCCACGAGGAGTGCCAAATTTTCGAAAAACTCCTCGTCGTCTATCGTCAATTGGTTGTTCTTGTATTTTACTCTGTAATGTTGTACACGGCCCTGGTAACAAACGCACAGCGTGTAATCACCCGGAAAATTCGTTGATTCTCTGACTAGAAAGAGACCGTCCTCCCGCGGTCGTAAAAGTCTCTCTGCCGTTTCCCTCGAGATTTTTCCGTGAAACCAACTTGAAAGAAAGAACAAAAAGACCAAATGACATGTGACGCTCTGGTCCATTGAGGTGGTAACGTGTAGTCGCGGGGTTGAAGGAGTTACATCGTAACTCGGGGCCGCGAATAACGGTGCAATAGGCTCCGATAAGGCGTTATATACGCGAAAAAATTCAAAATTTTTCATTTTTATTTTATTTTTGATTCCATTAGCCTGAACGGTAGGAATATTTTAAGCTTTACGGAATTGAAAAATTCCAAAAATTGTTAAAGTCACGGCATTTAGAGCGTAAAAACGTAAGGTAAGATTGCATTTATAATAGATACCGCGCGGCGCGCCCGATCGCCAACTTCAAAGCCGTTTTTCCACGATTCACTTTTTCGAACCTTGTGAAAGTTCTAACTCTTGAACGAAGGTTCAGATCGCTTTGAAAGTTTTACAACATATTCTTAGTATCATCACCTATCGTGTGAACCACAGAAACAAAAATTTCAATGACACAAAAAAATATAAAAAATAAAATACCGACAGAAAATTGAGTAAAAAAATTTTAAGTTACGAATTTTGATTATAATAATTTTTTTTAAATAATGTTGTTGGTTCACACTGAAGATACATTCATTATGCAATTATAAATATGTTCATTTTTTTTTTCAGACATCCACGTCGATGCCGAGAACTTTCACCATCAACGCGCGCGCAAAAAAAATACATTGCTTTATTATGTTATATCTCCGCCATTTGTTAATATTGCTGATTTTTTTTTTACATATACTTAACCATGTGTATAAATGATCTGTAAAAAAAATGTTGTCAATATATGCGTCATTTTTTTTTTAACCGCGTCTAGAAAAGTATCTTCGACAATCGGCGAAATTGCGTATATAAGGCCTTAAGGAGGTACGACTAGTTCTTCAGAGTCAAAAAAGAGACTAAATTTATGTTACGCCACGGGTGTTGTGATTTATATTAACTTACACTATCGCTCAAAGGTTTGGATACACAAATCGATATTTCTTGCCGTACTGAAAGTTATTTAGCTCCGTCAAAAAAACAAGATAACCAAATTTAACGAACGGAGTTTCGATAGGAACGAATTCAGCTTAGTTTTGCTTTTTTTGAAATATTTTTTATGATTATTTTTCGACCCGGTACGCACTTTTGTACGTGACCGTTTTTCGGCTATTTTTCGACCATCGAGAATTGGGCGCATGGCTTATGAACATTTTTTCGTCATTATTATTCACGGTAAACTTAAAAGGGGGGGGTAAAAGCTCTATTTTCGTTTTTAAAAAAGTTTCGTACGATTTTTTTTTCGCAAAGTTATTTCATTTTTGGCGAAAAAAGACAAATTTTGGAAAACGCAACGTAACTCAAGAACTATAGGGTTTAAGAGGAAATGTCAAAGATGCAAATAGTTGCGTAAGTTTATAATGGATCGCTTGGAATTTTTTCAGAATTTTCTTTTGAGATTTTTTTGGACTATCTTTGCTCGAAACTCTGATGAGTAGGATGGCTTAACTGGAAAAGCACGCTGTTTAGGACAACATTTTAAAAGGAGAAACTTTTTTAATTTTTTATTTTAAATTCACTTAAGATTCTTCAGAATTTTTTTTTGGTTGAAACTCGGTGCTAGGATTCCATACTTTTCGAGTTAAAGAGTTTCGAGCGAAAATAGTAAAAAAAAGAAAAGCTCAAAGGAAAATTCTGCAAAAATTCCAGGCGATTCAGTATAAACTTACGCAACTCTTTACATCTTTGACATTTCCTCTTAAGCCCTGTAATTTGAGAGTTACGTTGCCTTTTCAAAAATTTGATATTTTTAATCTCTTTGTTGAGCCTGAAGAAGAACTAGTCGTACATCCTTAACGTGAAAAGATAACCGAGGATTGTCAATACGTACGGCATAGCGTTAAGCTTGACTTCGTGTCGCGGATTCGACGAGAGCGGGGTGGTCGTCGTGTTGCCGGGATTGGTAACATTCGAGGTGATAATAACAGGTGGACTCGAAGGATTAACGTGGCTCGTGACGTTGGCGGACGTTACACCGGCGTGGCTCGTCATTATCGGTGAGACGGGATGGGGCAGCATGTTCGGGCCCATCAGATTCGTCGTAATTGTATTTTGCGCGGTGTTCTGTATCAGGGAATGGCTCGTTACGTTCGACGGTATTGTCGCGTGATGATTTTGATTCCCGTCGAGCTTTCCCTGGCGCGCTGGCACTGACACGTTCGGGTAGCCAACACCCGCATTGTGATAAGTTGGCATTACTGCGATAACCTTTCGTCTAGGCTGCCTCTGTCGACCTGCGAAACAACAAAGAAAACAAAGCTATTTCTTTTTATCAAATATATAAATTGTGCAACACGATGTTTTTTGTTTTCGATATTTATCCGCCAATCTCCGAAATCACAAACATACATTTCAGTTGCCCTAACGGTCACTATCATTGCAATAGAACTGGCAATGTCGCTGAAGGGGTTGGGCCACTCTAGAATTTCAGAAAATTCGAAAACAAAAGGTTTTTTCTTAAGGGACTATTCTACTGTGATGGCTAAAAAAATTAAGCTATTTTAAATCATTTTTTTAAATCGAAAACTGTTGCATGTATCGGTACAAAGTTTTTTTTTCGATTAAGGGGTTAAAAAATCCATTTTTTATTTTTTTATTTTATTATCTGATAGTACAATATGTCTGGAATATTCTCCCAAAGTTTTAAATCAATCGGAGTAAAAGCATGTTTTTTTAAATGTGCGGAAACATAACTCGAACGAATCTTCAACAATCGATTTGGAAACTTAACTGTACATTAAAAACTAGATTCTCTACAGAAGTACGTAGAATTTTTTTCGTTGGAACGCAACGATCTTTTTTCTTAATTTTTTTATTCCTTTATTTTCATCATTATATTGGGAGTACAAATTAATTCGGTCCGTTTTCAAGAGATGGCTCTGGCTGTTATGAATGTTCCATAGTGACAGCTGATTTCGGTGGTTTCAGCGAGATTAGACATCTGTCAATAACATTCAGTTTATATCGCTTTGAGTTCCATTAAAAACCTTGTTTTTTACTGTGTTGAATATGTCAAATTTTGTGTTAACTAAGCAGCATTTGCGGGAAGTTTTACTTTTCTGCTTTAATTGGAAGAAAAGTGCAGCTGAAGCGCATCGAATGCTTGTTGAAGTTTATGGTGATGATGCTCCAACTGATAAATCATGTAGGGAATGGTTTCGACGCTTTAAGAACGGTGATTTCAGCGTTGAATACAAGCCTCGCCCTGGACAGCCAAATGAGCCAATGAGCTGCTACAACCTGGCGATTCCATTACGGGCGATCGGTATAGACTACAATTGATTCGTTTGAGCCGTGCATTACGAGAAAAACGGCCGGAATACGAGCAAAGACATGAGAAAATTATTCTTCTGCGTGACAACGCTCGGCCTCATGTCGCAAAAGTCGTAAAAAAATATTTGGAAACGCTCAAATGGGATATTTTAACGCACCCGCCGTATTCTCCGGACATTGCTCCTACTGATTACTGGTTGTTCCGACGGATGCAGCAGGATTTAGCAGGTCACCGGTTCACTTCTTTCGCAAAAATCGAAAATTGGCTCAAAACTTGGATCGCCTCAAAAGACGAGACTTTTTTTCGAGATGGAATTCGAAAATTGCCTGAGAGGTGGAAAAAAAGTAGTAGCCAGCGATGGACAATACTTTGATTAATCTATTCATACCTTTTATTTTGAAATAAATGGACCACAAAAAAACGGACCGAATTAATTTGTACTCCCAATAGAAAATCTTTTTTTGGCAAATTGAGATCGTAAATTTCAATAAAAAATACGTAGAAACGTTTAACCGATTTACCCAGCCTAAATCAGTCAAAAAAAAATTGGAATTCATTCATATACTATAGTTTTTTAGTTATAAACAATTATGCGATAATTTATCCCTGATATTTATAATCTTTTTTTCTAAAACGCGCCATTTTATCAAAAATCAATATATCGAGAAAAAAAAATCCTACGTACTTCTGTAGCTCTTACAAATAATCGAAATGTTGCTTTTCTGTTCCAGGTCGAAAATGGCATGAAGTACATCCCGCTCGTGGAGTCTTCAAAAAAAAAAAAAAGATCGTCAACGGAGAAATGCTGTGAAGCCGTCACTTTTTTATTAATCACTACGAAAGAAAATTACTTTGTATAATTCATTAATAATATAATGAACACCCGTTGGCCGAAATTAAGATCTATTTTATTATTTCGCTGAAAAGAAAGAAAAAAATCCCAAAATATGGCAATTTTTTTTCTAGCTCTCTAGAGTGGCCGGACTTCTGAAGTCTCGTTACGATCATGAAATAACATTAGAATTCGCAACGAGAGTGGAAGAGTAATTGGTGTCAGGGCTTCGAGCACTTTTGGTTACTTTCGATAAAGTGGAATCTAAAGTGAAAATGTACAGTAAATTTGATGAGTATAGTCGACTGACGATACGCGCGCATCATCGTGGATACTTTTAAGGCCTAACTATAGACGAGTGAGCACATAAGGAAGCACGCAACGACATCCTCAATGCGTGGATGCTCGTATTCTCTCTCTTAACCCCTAGACTAGTCAATAAGCACGAAAGTAAGAACTTTTAAGTGCAAATATGCAACATTGATATAAGAGTTATTGGATGTCGCTGAATCGAATGGTGATAATAATTTTGCAATCAACCCCCGAGAAATTGTTGAAAAACGTTAAAAAAAATGCTTAAAACCCGTTTAATTCGGAACCTAATAAGTTTATCGTAAAATATGTCAAACAAAAGTTGTTCAGAACATAAAAATACGTAAAAAAGTATCGAACGTTCATCTTCGTATCTTCAAAAATAAGCGAGAAAAAAACGAAAAACCATTTAATTTGGAGGCGAAAACGTCGAAGTTTCAAAAAATAAAAAAAATATATAAATTTCGTAGGGGAGAGTAGTCCTGAGTCGGCACTGCGGGTTGAGCCGGCACCATGGTGTTCCTCAGAGATGGCGTGAGTGGTCGGCTCAATTATTTTGTCGTATGACATGTTCATAAACACTGACGTAAATTATGCTTACAATTGTCAGTTTAGATTGTTCTGCACAGCGTGAGCGCGTTTATATTTTTCGTTTGTGACATAATTTTATTTTCGTCATTCATTCTGAAGCAGCTACAGATATGTAAATATTTCAAAAATTTGAAACGAGTAGAGTGCGTTGGTTTCTTTCTTCAATGTTCTAATGGATTGGTTTTGTCGATTTTCCATTCGGATTTGTTCGCGTGCGTAATCACGTGAAACGGATAGAAAGTCGTAGTGGTCTTGAGTCGACACCAAACAGGTGGTCCTGCGTCGGCACCAATTTTTTTGATCTTGTTTTTTTGTATTGTTTCTGTTATTTTTTTTTTTTGCATTTTCGGTGTTTTTGCTCTATAGTCATGGGACGCAATTTCAAACGCAAGACACAAAAGATAAAATACGACGATAAGAATGCCAGTCTTCGCAGCCCTCCACAAGTGGATTGCACTTGCGTTCGCGTTCGCTACAGAGTTCAGTACGCCCCCACGTACTGCGAATCTGACGACGATAGCTAGCGATCGTCACTTTTTCAATTTTTTTTTTTTCATTCAATTCAAAATTCATATTTTTTTTATTTTCAACATTGTACTCGAAAAATGTTTCCATATTAAATTGGACAAAAAATGCATGTTTTATTCTTCTAAATCGTTCAAATTCATCCATTTCCTGTCGTAATTTAGAGAATCTGCGCTTTTTCGTACATTCGAGCGAAAAAAATGGGGTGCCGCCTCAAGACCAGGGGGGGGGGGGGGGGGTGCCGACTTAGGAACACTATTTTGAGAAATGGTCAAGATGTACTTTTTCACTACGCACTGCATTGCGACTCCAAAAGCCACACTACACCTTCCTAAATGACATTGAATTGTAGGCAAGCGATCGATGTACGCAACTAAACAATTAGTAGCGCTATGAAATCCGATTTACCTTCTGTTTACGGACAAAAAGCTTAGTGGGCCGACTCAGGACCACTCTCCCCTACATATCTCGGGTTTTCTTTGTTACATATCGCTTTACTAAGAGTTAATCTAACTTTCTAGAGATTTTTTAAATATTTTTATTTATTGTATAAGTACACGGAGATAATTAAAAAGTAATTTTTGTCGTGAATTTCACGGTAAAAATTACCGTGATATATTTCAATGTGGTGACAAGTGAGAAAAGCATAATAATTCGTATGCGACAAGTTTTTTTTTTTAACTCACGTTACAGAAAATTTCAAATACGTAGCTAAAATTTTACTATACAAGAAGGGTAGCGCGCACGATAATTTTTACCGAGAGCACAATACATTTTCCTATAACACTCATTAAATTTTATAATAAATCTTAAAATAACTGTTATAAAGATGATACTTTTTTATAGACATTTTTCAAAGGCATAAAATAATAAAATGCACAGGAAAATTTCGCTGATATTATATATTTTTTAAATTTAAGTTTTGCGTATTTTGTTACACATGAAAATTTACTAGAAAATCTGGTAAAATGTTCTATCTGAAAAAGAAATTTTATTTTATTATCGTGAAAATCTGTGTTTTACTCAGTAATAATAAGCGAAGTTTCAGGGTTGTCATCTGCTTAACGTTACTGCACGGTAATTTTTAACCTTTAATTATCTCCGTGTATTGAAAAATGACGACTGAACATTGACAAATTACTGGTTGAGGATCACTGTCAAAAAGAGACGCAGTATATGGCTATGCCGTTCGCACTCATAGACGAGGTTCTTTCTATCGTTCCGTGCACGCGTCGTAATAGACATATCTTGCGTTCATTACATTCCCAGTGGTGCTTCGGCTGCAAAGCGATTTTGTCTTGCATATGAATTTTCATTCGTCTTTTTCTCCCTTATTTTTGAAGATACGAATACGAACGTTCAATACTTTTTTACTTACTTTTATGTGCCAAACAACTTTTGTTTGACATATTTTACGATAAAATTGTTGGGTTCCGAATTAAACGGGTTATAAACATTTTTTAACGTTTTTAAACAATTTCTCGGGGGTTGATTGCAAAAATTATTATCGCACATTCGATTCAGCGTCATCCAATTAGCCTTATATCAATTTTGCGTATTTGCACCTAAAAAGTTATTACTTTCGAAATTTTTCCTGGCCTACCCAGCGGGGCTACACACACACTCTCTCTCTCTCTCTCTCTCTCTCTCTCTCTCTCTCTCTCTCTCTCTTCCTCTCTCGCTCGCTCGTTACCATCAGCAAATCCGTATAGCATGATGCGAGAGACCTATCCTAGCCAAAGAACAAATCCGTTGCACACAGGCGCAAATATTGAATAATTCAAGCGGAGTTTATCCTTGGTGGTTCGCGTCTGCGACCAACCAGCCAACATCCACGACACCGACGAGTGCTTTACGTCGCGATAAAGATGTAAAGAAAAAAAAAAACGTAATTTATACCAAGTAGCCAATGCGTATGGTCGAGACAGCAGGCGTATTATAATATGACAATTGGCATTACGTAAAAAGAAAAGAAAAAAAAAAACGTCCTAATGATCGATATTCTCCGCACGATTGGTCCGCGACATTCGAGATCGTAGCGAGAGAGGGAGAGAGTCGGAAATCAAATTCATTTTGTAACTCTTTCGTCGCTTGTGCGTCATTAATATATGTTAATTTTTAATCAACTCGTAAAACTTATCTCAAAGTTCAAAATTTCTTGGAGCTCAGCTACTTTTTTTTTGCTCACTCGCCTTGGGAATCCAAGTACCAAGTTTCTTACGCTCTCGTCGGAACGATGCGGAAATTTGCATCGTTGGAATGCAATGAGAATTTTTTTTTCCTTTATTTTTAAAGGGTCACGTGGGTTTGAAAATGTCAAAAATTCATTTTTTTAAATTTTGTTATCTAATAGTACAATATGTCTAGAATATTCTTACAAAGTTTTAAGTCAATCGGAGCAAAAGTCTAGGAGAGAGAGAGCCTTTGGGAATTCTTCCCGTTGGGAAAGACCGGCCGGGAGCGACGCAGGTATACCCATTTTTCTCAAAACACTATTTTTGAAGTCGGTGGACACGATTTCTCAAAAACTAATGCACCGATCTTATTGAAATTTTGCACACTTCTTCCAAATAGCATTGACTAGTGATTGAAAGAAGGTTTTCTTTTTTTTTTCGATTATAACTAATTTTACAAGGCTATACGTAGTGTAAATTGTACCAAAAATTGAACTATTGGGAGTACAAATTAATTCGGTCCGTTTTCAAGAGGTGGCTCTGGCTGTTATGAATGTTTCATAGTGACAGCTGATTTCGGTGGTTTCAGAGAGGTTAGACATCTGTCAATAACATTCAGTTTATATCGCTTTGAGTTCCATTAAAAACCTTGTTTTTTACTGTGTTGAATATGTCAAATTTTGTGTTAACTAAGCTGTATTTGCGGCAAGTTTTACTTTTCTGCTTTAATTGGAAGAAAAGTGCAGCTGAAGCGCATCGAATGCTTGTTGAAGTTTATGGTGATGATGCTCCAACTGATAAATCATGTAGGGAATGGTTTCGACGCTTTAAGAACGGTGATTTCAGAGTTGAAGACAAGCCTCGCCCTGGACAGCCAAATGAGCCAATGAGCTGCTACAACCTGGCGATTCCATTACGGGCGATCGGTATAAACTACAATTGATTCGTTTGAGCCGTGCATTACGAGAAAAACGGCCGGAATACGAGCAAAGACATGACAAAATTATTCTTCTGCACGACAACGCTCGGCCTCATGTCGCAAAAGTCGTAAAAAAATATTTGGAAACGCTCAAATGGGATATTTTACCGCACCCGCCGTATTCTCCGGACATTGCTCCTTCTGATTACTGGTTGTTCCGACGGATGCAGCAGGATTTAGCAGGTCACCGGTTCACTTCTTTCGCAGAAATCGAAAATTGGCTCAAAACTTGGATCGCCTCAAAAGACGAGACTTTTTTTCGAGATGGAATTCGAAAATTGCCTGAGAGGTGGGAAAGAGTAGTAGCCAGCGATGGACAATACTTTGATTAATCTATTCATACCTTTTATTTTGAAATAAATGGATTTTTTACCACAAAAAAACGGACCGAATTAATATGTACTCCCAATAATTGATGGATCATCTTCAAATTTGGAACACGTTTACATAATATAATTTATTAAAACATGAACCTAAAGTTGGAAAGATTAGATTGTTTAAAACATATTTATTATTGCAAAATGCCGGGGAAAAAAATGCTAAAAATCGATCTTTTTTTTTCAAACACGTTCCAACATTCAATTCTCGATTTTTTTTTTCAAATTTTAGGTTCATGTTCTTAAAAAACATCTCAAGAATGTATAAAAATTTGTTTGACTGTTTTATATGCGAATTGCGAGCTGCACAATTCCCGCAAATCGACAACGCCGATGAGGACACGCCAAGGGACACAGCGGTTTACACCTTAATTAACGCATCAAATAACTTGAAAAAATTACCAGAGATGTATGAAAATATGAATAATTTATTGTCAGAGTTGTGGGAATTTCCGTTATTTTTTTCACAATAAAAAAAAATAAAAAAAATCATCTAATTTTCAGTCTCCTAAAGTCGTTGCCCGCCTTAAAAATCAGAATTGAGACCGAATTCTCTACAGCTTGAAGTTGCGAATCGTTAATGAAGTTTTCGAAACAACCGTGAGATTTGTGAAATCTGCTGAAGACAACACCGTTGGCAATACGAGAGAAAAAAAAATCATTTTTATTGCTTGCCAACGATGCAAAGTTCAACATCGTCGAAAAACGAGCTCTCTTCGTAAGATCTGGAGAAACGACATTTTCATATCAAATCGTTAAAAGACGTGGCTACGCGTATTACGAAAACGGAGCACAATTTTTTCGTCATATCGAAGTTTAGACCGCAAAGAAAATTCATTTTTATATTTTTATTGATGAAATCCTCTATGAAAATGTGGAAATTGTCATTTTCATAATTCGACAAAATCGTTTTTATGCAGATTTAGATAATAGATTTTTGAAAAATTGATTCCAAAAATTGCAAACACAAACGCGCCGTTTACCAATCTTCGTTTGTACAACGCGTTCGTTCGGCATTGAAAAAAAAAATAAAAAAAAAAAAAAAGAATAACCAGATGCGAAGAAGCTAGGCTGGGAAAAATTGAAATTTGACGCAGAAACGTGGGATCTCCGACGGGTCTCGCGTCGGGACAATAAATAATTCGTAGAGAAGCGCACCGCGTGACTCATAACCCGCGGAGCAATTGTGTCGCAAGTACGTAAAATATGTAGGCAAACGCGAGTGGGATCGAATTGAATAATAAAGATGGATTTCTCTCGTTTTCACGGGAGCATTGCGAGAGTGTCTCGGTTGCGCGAGTTCGTTCGTTCTCGTGCGACAACATTTTCCGGCAAAACACGAGAGACTCGAATAAGCATGAGAAGGAAAAAAAAAAAAAAAAACGAGGATAATAATGAAAAAAAAATAAAAAGAAACGGACGAACGAAATATCTGCTTGACTCATAAAATTCCATGTGGAAACGGAACACGTGCTCGTTGTGCGCCAACGCGTTGAACGTTGTCCGTGCAAAAACTTGCAACCTTATCGCGATTGTCTCCTCGTGCTCGGATGAATCATCGAGAGCGCTGAATCTCGAAACGAAGAAACACGAGGCTGCCGTTTCAGGTATACGCGCAGACTTCAAAAATAAAGACTGCGAATATGACTGCGTTTGAAAATTCTTCTACGGTGGTCGTTGGGTTTTTTTTTTTTTTTTTTTTTTTTTTTCATCCGCGTTATATACGAACAAGTACATCCCGCGTGAGGCAAGCTTGGATGCAAGCGAAGTGACGACACTTGGTACGTGGCTTCGCGTTGCAATAACGATGCAGCAATCGAAAGCACTGAACGGCGTATGAGATTCGAGGATCATTCGCACGAAGCCCGAAATCGAATTTGAATTTTATTTCATTTTCGTTACCTTTAACGTCACTGTAAAGTAAAGGAAAAGTTCCCGGTTGTGCTTCGTTTTGTCGAAACAGAGTTTTTAAACACACGGTGTAAACGAAAAAAGGAATCGTGGAAAACCAATATTCAAATGAAAAGCGTAAATAAAATAATAATTGTATTAATGCAGAGGAAAATATCAAACTATTGAAGAAAATTGATTTAAACAAAGAAAATATATTGGGAGTACAAATTAATTCGGTCCGTTTTCAAGAGATGGCTCTGGCTGTTATGAATGTTTCATAGTGACAGCTGATTTCGGTGGTTTCAGAGAGGTTAGACATCTGTCAATAACATTCAGTTTATATCGCTTTGAGTTCCATTAAAAACCTTGTTTTTTACTGTGTTGAATATGTCACATTTTGTGTTAACTAAGCAGCATTTGCGGGAAGTTTTACTTTTCTGCTTTAATTGGAAGAAAAGTGCAGCTGAAGCGCATCGAATGCTTGTTGAAGTTTATGGTGATGATGCTCCAACTGATAAATCGTGTAGGGAATGGTTTCGACGCTTTAAGAACGGTGATTTCAGCGTTGAAGACAAGCCTCGCCCTGGACAGCCAAATGAGCCAATGAGCTGCTACAACCTGGCGATTCCATTACGGGTGATCGGTATAGACTACAATTGATTCGTTTGAGCCGTGCATTACGAGAAAAACGGCCGGAATACGAGCAAAGACACGACAAAGTTATTCTTCTGCATGACAACGCTCGGCCTCATGTCGCAAAAGTCGTGAAAAAAATATTTGGAAACGCTCAAATGGGATATTCTACCGCACCCGCCGTATTCTCCGGACATTGCTCCTTCTGATTACTGGTTGTTCCGACGGATGCAGCAGAATTTAGCAGGTCACCGGTTCACTTCTTGCGCAGAAATCGAAAATTGGCTCAAAACTTGGATCGCCTCAAAAGACGAGACTTTTTTTCGAGATGGAATTCGAAAATTGCCTGAGAGGTGGAAAAAAGTCGTAGCCAGCGATGGACAATACTTTGATTAATCTATTCATACCTTTTATTTTGAAATAAATGGATTTTTGACCACAAAAAAACGGACCGAATTAATTTATATTCCCAATATAATAACAGCTATAGAAGTACGTAGGTTTTTTTTTTTTTTTGATATATTGTTATTTGTCAAAATGGCACATTTATAAAACAAAAAGTATAAAATGCCATGAGAAAATCGTCAGAAATTTTTTTATAAAAAAGGAACTATGCAATATAATAAAAAAATCCTACGTTGTGCGTCAGAAAATGTAATTTAAAAAATACAGTTAAAATTTCAAGTGAATCGATTGAAATTTGTTTGAATTATGAGTCCGGCCGACTTGAAAAATGTAGTTTTGAGATAAACGCGTTTAGAGTTAGTAGAAAGTCACGACATGAATCAAGAGGGGTTGCGCTAGAATTCGAAAATCGAATACTCAGAGATTTTCCACACCCATAATCTTTTGGAATATAATTTTATAGGAAAGGTACTTTTTTAACAAAAAAAAATAGATTTTTAGAAAATCCTAGAGTGGCCTAAGGCCTTAATAAAGTTAGGAAAAGTTAAGATAGGCCCGATCAAAGCCCAAACTCAATTTCCGCGCACGGATTGGAATTCGCCGCTGTTTTTCGCACGATGAAAATAATGGTGCGACGCGTATATGCGCTTTAATTTTTCTGTGCATTTTACTCGTGCTATAGGACAGATCAGACGTATTTGTACGAGTAACGAAATGCTCGCCCGCGATTCTCATGATTACTCGGAAATCCAAAGAGACTTCTGTCTCCTCTATCTTTCTCTCTCTCTCTCTCTCTCTCTCTCTCTCTCTCTCTCTCTTTCTCTCGTCATCAGCGTGTTCACGCTTCGTCGACGCATTAATGAAGCGCTGCGCTCTTATGCTCGTGTTGCATCGCAGTCAGAAAATGTGCAACGTACTCCCCGCACACCTTCCTCGTTCATCGTGCTCTTCGCCGCGTCTACATGTTCTTTAACAGTACATGTTACTGTACCATGACCCGCGAACTAACGTCTTGAGTTTTCCCATCCGCTGGCTTCACACGACGACAACGACGATGACGACGACGAAGACGAAGACGAAGTCAACTACGCATCCTTTTTTTTCTTCTCTCTCTCTCTCTCTCTCTCTCTCTCTCTCTCTCTCTCTCTCTCTCTTTCTCTCTGTCTCTCACAATTTTCAATCGCTGGTCCGCAAATCCGCACGCTTCGCGGATCTTTGGGCTCGATCCGTCGCTGAAAGAAAACAAAGAATAAGAAAAAGGAACAGCGTTACTCCCAATTGAAAGACAGTTCCGCGTGCGTGTGCCGCCCGAGTCTTCCTTTCTCCGAACCGGAGAGCGCGCGTAAAAAGAAACGCGACGTTTATTCAAGTTTTGCCGAAGCACATACTCAAGTTCAACGTTCTCGGCGAGATGTTTTTTTTTTTCAATTGCGGAAGTTCCCATTGAGGATTAAAATAAATATCGTTAAATTGTCAAATTGTTTTCTTTTTTTTTTGCCGAACTTTTGGGATCTTTGTCAGAGATCTACGATTGGCAGACAAAGATTTCGAATAATGGAAAGTAAAGGCGAAAAGGCCAAATGGATGGTTTCTTCATCAAAAAGTTTCTTGGTTTTAAGGCCTTAGGCCACTCTAGGAGTTTCCAAAAATCGATTTTTTTTGTTGCTAAAAATGTACCTTAGTACCTATAAAATTATATTCCAAAAGATTATGGGTGTGAAAAATCTCTAAGTACTCGATTTTCGAATTCTAGCGCAACCCCTCTTGATTCATGACGTGACTTTCTACTAACTTTAAACGCGTTTATCTCAAAACTACATTTTTCAAGTTGGCCGGACTCCTAACTCAAAGAAATTTCAACCGATTCACTTGAAATTTTAACTGTATATTTAGAATTACATTTTCTGAGGCACTACGTAGGATTTTTTAAATTATATTCCATAGTTCCTTTCTTATTGGGAGTACTAATTAATTCGGTCCGTTTTCAAGAGATGGCTCTGGCTGTTTTGAATGTTTCATAGTGACAGCTGATTTCGGTGGTTTCAGAGAGGTTAGACATCTGTCAATAACATTCAGTTTATATCGCTTGGAGTTCCATTGAAAACCTTGTTTTTTACTGTGTTGAATATGTCAAATTTTGTGTTAACTAAGCAGCATTCGCGGGAAGTTTTACTTTTCTGCTTTAATTGGAAGGAAAGTGCAGCTGAAGCGCATCGAATGCTTGTTGAAGTTTATGGTGATGATGCTCCAACTGATAAATCATGTAGGGAATGGTTTCGACGCTTTAAGAACGGTGATTTCAGCGTTGAAGACAAGCCTCGGCCTGGACAGCCAAATGAGCCAATGAGCTGCTACAACCTGGCGATTCCATTACGGGCGATCGGTATAGACTACAATTGATTCGTTTGAGCCGTGCATTACGAGAAAAACGGCCGGAATACGAGCAAAGACATGACAAAGTTATTCTTCTGCATGACAATGCTCGGCCTCATATCGCAAAAGTCGTAAAAAAATATATGGAAACGCTCAAATGGGATATTTTACCGCACCTGCCGTATTCTCCGGGCATTGCTCCTTCTGATTACTGGCTGTTCCGACGGATGCAGCAGGATTTAGCAGCTCACCGGTTCACTTCTTTCGCAGAAATCGAAAATTGGCTCAAAACTTGGATCGCCTCAAAAGACGAGACTTTTTTTCGACATGGAATTCGAAAATTGCCTGAGAGGTGGGAAAAAGTAGTAGCCAGCGATGGACAATACTTTGATTAATCTATTCATACCTTTTATTTTGAAATAAATGGATTTTTTACCACAAAAAAACGGCACCGAATTAATTTGTACTCCCAATAAATATATAAAATCATTTGTATTTTTCAAAAATACGTTATAATTTTATGAACAAAATTAAAAAAAAAAAACGAATAAAAAAAATAAAATGAGAGAAATATAATTCGTCTAGTAGGACTATCTATTCAAACTGATGGACAAAATATCTTTCGAGATCTACTCAATCGATTTTGATGAAATTTATACCACATATTCTTTATAATATTATCCAGGATATAGCATAGCATATTTTCGATTGGATGCCGCATTCATGTTTTATAAATTTTTATATTTCCGTAAATTACGTAAATTATGTAAATTACGCAAATAAAAAAAGTATCCGTAGAAAAAGTTTTTTTTTCAAACAGCTGTCATTTCTACAAAAAACAAAATTATAAAAAATTTTCCCTCCCATGCTACACATCAGCTGTTATCTTTCTTTGCAAAATTTTCAGACGATGCCTCACAGAGAAAAAAATTCCACCATCGACAAGAATTTTCAAATAACGTATTTATGATTAAGAGGTAAAAATACGCTCAAATAGGGATTCAATTTTGTTTTTTTTTCTTCTTTTTTTTTCAAAAAGAACCGCTTTGCTAGACATTAACGAATTTCTTCCACTACGAGCACTACTCCGTTAAAAAGAAGATATAAATATCAGACTTGTTTTTTTTTCAAGAAACCGATCAACTTTTCTCTCCCCTAACAATGGGTTGTCATGTGCCTCGGAGGCCCAGTAAATTGCAGCCGGGACTATGAGAGTCTCAGCATTTCGGGAAGTTGATTTCCGGTGGGGTGGGGGCGGGGGGGTTATGGAACGACGCAGCCTATAGAAACGCATTCGGTACTTCCTGTAGTAAGCTGTCGACCAGCTGACTGGTCACGAATGAGGGCTCGGCTGTTTCTCGGCGGTGTCTCTGACATGCACTCCATTTTTTCCTTCTCTCTCTCTCTCTCTCTCTCTCTCTCTCTCTCTCTCTCTCTCTCTCGCTCTCCCTCTCTCTCTCCTTCTCTCTCTATCTCTTCCTCTTTGTCGTTTCTTTTCGGGACGGACGAGAGAGAGCTGGTATTGAAAAGGGCGACATCTCTCCTCACTACGCGTCCGGCACTGCTCCTTCTACCGGTGTGTATTTAGCGACAGATAAGAGAAAGAATTCTCCCTCGACGACACGGACGTAAAGTGCGCAGTAGAAGACCGAGAATTCGTCACGACATCCGAAAAATTCACAATTTCCCTTGACTCGAGCGAAGAACGAGACTATGGTGAAAATTCGAGAAGGGGAATGACGGTATTTTTGTTGTTGTTTTTTTTTTTTAATGACGATTACCTAGATCCTTGATTCACAGGCCATCCTTCGAGATCATCGCTCCTTTTGGACCCTTTCTGAAACACGTGAAAATCAAATTTATATTATTATGAAAATTTGGGTGGAATTGAGGTTTTCAAATTCTTTTCAATTCTCGACTCTCTCTCTCTCTCTCTCTCTCTCTCTCTCTCTCCCTCTCTCTCTCTCTCTCTCTCTCTCTCTCTCTCTCGCTCGCTCGCTTGCTCTCTCTCTCTCTCGCTCGCTCGCTTGCTCGCTCTCTCGCTCTCTTTGGTTCTCCGAAGAATTTCGCTGGGCAACAGATACCACAAATTCTCAAGAGTCTCTGGTCATACATCCCGTATGGTCGAAGCCTCCAAGTGGGGATTCGTTCGTTCCACGGGTTGTTGGTACTCTAGATCCGTCGCATTCCTCGCCTGGCGAATGAACCTCGAGCAAGAGAGACAGAGAGGAAGAGAGAGAGGGAGAGGGAGAGAGAGAGAGAGAGAGAGGGAGAGAGAGAGAGAGAGAGAGAGAGAGAGAGAGAAAGAAAGAGAGAGAAAGAGAGAGAGAGAGGCTGAGAGAGACAGGAACTGTAGCAGGAAAACAAGCCGGAGGGAAGGCCGGTAAAGAAAAATGGCCTATGGTCCAAAAAAAAAGAGAAAGATAAGTGTTACGATACAAGAGAAAGATTTCTCCCGATCAAAGTTAAGATAAGCCTACTTTAAGGCCTTAGGCCACTCTAGGATTTTCCAAAAATCTATTTTTTTTATTTTATAAATGTACCTCAGTACCTATAAAATTATTAGGACTTGGAATTAATTCGTAGCGTTTTTTTGAATGAAAAAAAAAATATTTATTTTAAATGAAAATAAAAAAAATACATTAATATAAGTATTGCCCATCGCTTTCTACTTTTTTTGAGCATCTTTCGGGCAGGGTACGAATACCGTGTCGGAAGAACGCCTCGTCTTTAGATGCAATCCACGAATCGACCCATTTTTCACAATCTTCGTAAGAAGTGAACTTCTGCTCAGACAGGCTATGAGCCATCGAACGAAACAAATGGTAATCAGAAGGAGCGATATCTGGAGAATACGGCGGGTGGGGTAGGACTTCCCATTTAAGTGTTTCCAGATATGTTTGTACCGGTTTTGCGACGTGCGGACGAGCATTGTCGTGCAGCAAAATGACTTTGTCGTGTCTTTCGGAGTATTCCGGCCGTTTTTTCTTTCAATGCACGGCTCAAGCGCATCAATTGCAGTCGATAGCGATCCCCAGTTATGGTTTCATTCGGTTTCAGCAGTTCATAATAAATGAACACCCCTCTGATCCCGCTCCTTGTCATCCAAGTCGAAATCACCAGCTTTAAAACGTGCAAACCGTTGCGTTCCAACGATGCAAACTTCAACCTCATGTATTTAATTTACGTACCATAGATAACTTAAACAATAAAATTAATCAATTTGACTTTAATTATTCTGGATCGGATTTATCCGGGGTGGGGGAGGGTCGGCGGTCTGGGCGGGTGGTGTCAGCTCAGTCTCCCCTAGCTACGCCAATGCTATTTACATATGTATCACTATATGCGGTGAAGAATGCCCGGGGCTTCGGTTACTCAGCAACAGCTGGTAATTATTGCACCAAGGCGAATATAATTTAGTCGCTTAATTATGCTTGGAAAACCGAGATGCCCTCATCTCCGCCTTCCAGACGCCTGTAGTGGTAACGGCCCTATAGGTAACGAAGTAAAGTGTTATCTATCCGCGCAAGGGGAGAGAGAGAGAGAGAGAGAGAGAGAGAGAGAGAGAGAGAGGGGGGGGAGGGAGAGAGAGAGAGCAGCGAGAAGACTTCCGGCTAGGGCAATGTAACTCTCACGCTCTCGTTTCCGTAATTACACCAAGTTAACTCTCATACCCTTCCTGACGAACATTCAAGAACGAGAGACCCCCTCTCTCTCTCTCACTCACTCACTCACTCACTCACTCCCAAACAAACTCACGCTCACTCACTCACTCAATCTCATTCACTCACTCTCACTCACTCTCATTCACCCACTCTCACTCATTCTCACTCACTCACTCTCACTCACTCACTCACTCTCACTCGCTCACTCTCACTCACTCACTCTCACTCACTCACTCTCACTCACTCTCACTCACTCACTCTCACTCACTCTCACTCTCACTCTCACTCACTCTCACTCACTCACTCTCACTCACTCACTCTCACTCACTCACTCTCACTCACTCACTCTCACTCACTCACTCTCACTCACTCACTCTCACTCACTCACTCTCACTCACTCACTCTCACTCACTCACTCTCACTCACTCACTCTCACTCACTCACTCTCACTCACTCACTCTCACTCACTCTCACTCACTCTCACTCACTCACTCTCACTCACTCACTCACTCTCACTCACTCACTCACTCTCACTCACTCACTCTCACTCACTCACTCTCACTCACTCACTCACTCTCACTCACTCACTCTCACTCACTCACTCTCACTCACTCACTCTCACTCACTCACTCTCACTCACTCACTCTCACTCACTCACTCTCACTCACTCACTCTCACTCACTCACTCTCACTCACTCACTCTCACTCACTCACTCTCACTCACTCACTCTCACTCACTCACTCTCACTCCCTCACTCTCACTCACTCACTCTCACTCACTCACTCTCACTCACTCACTCTCACTCACTCACTCTCACTCACTCACTCTCACTCACTCACTCTCACTCACTCACTCTCACTCACTCACTCTCACTCACTCACTCACTCTCACTCACTCACTCTCACTCACTCACTCTCACTCACTCTCACTCACTCACTCTCTCACTCACTCACTCTCACTCACTCACTCACTCTCACTCACTCACTCTCGCAGAAATCGAAAATTGGCTCAAAACTTGGATCGCCTCAAAAGACGAGACTTTTTTTCGAGATGGAATTCGAAAATTACCTGAGAGGTGGGAAAAAGTAGTAGCCAGCGATGGACAATACTTTGATTAATCTATTCATACCTTTTATTTTGAAATAAATGGATTTTTTACCACAAAAAAAACGGACCGAATTAATTTGTACTCCCAATATTTATTATTGCAAAATGCCGGGGGAAAAAAAGCTAAAAATCGATCAATTTTTTTCAAACACGTTCCAACATTTAATTCTCGATTTTTGTTTTCAAAATTTAGGTTCATGTTCTTAAAAAACATCTCAAGAATGTATAACATTTTTTTGAACTGTTTCAGATGCGAATTGTGAGCTGCACAATTCCCGCAAATCGACAACGACGATGAGGACACGCCAAGGGACACAGCGAATCACACCTTAATTAATGCATGAAATAACTTGAAAAAATTACCAGAGATGTATGAAAATATGAATAAATCGTTGTCAGAGTTGCGGAAATTGCCACATAGAAGACCAAATGTACGGTGCTGGCATTGCAGATCAAAAGTAAATCGCAAATTTCTATTGCTAAAAGTTAGTTCTAACTACAAGGAGTTTTCGCTACCGCTCTTCAGCTGCAAGAGTGGGGATGAAAATACAATGAGTTTTCGGCAGGCTGCCAATTTTCTTATTACCGTAACTCGATGACTAAGGGGTTTGTGGTAAAATTTCAAGAGAGGAAAAAATAATTATTTTTCTATTTTCAACGCAATAGAATTATTTCAGATTTTTTTCGACATCTTTTTTTCTCGAGTTAAGGTAATCAAATCATCTGATTTTTTACCGAAAATAGGTGAAAAAAAAATCTGAAAAAATTCTCGCGAACTCAACGAAAACCGATTCAACTTTCAACTATCGTGAGGTTTTCCTTGAATCGTTGTCGTTTTCGCGTTACACGTTATTTTTCAAATTGTCTCTTTTTTTTTAATCAAAATATATTTTTAGGAAAAAAAAATCGTACGAAGCATTAAAAAAAAATAAACAGAATTGAAGTTTGACCTTCCCCCTTTATGATTTCGGTTAAAGAAATGCATAAAAAAAATGTTGTCTGTAAACGGGGTCCACCAGAAAAGGAACAAAAAAAAGGCGGAAAATGGTCGTTTTTGAAAAAGGGTACTAGTCGTAAAGAAAAATAGTAAAAAAATTTCCTCCCCTTTAAAATGCGATTTATTAAATTTATTTACGTCAACCATCGGCGAAATGGCATAAAAAATCGTTGAGAATCTTTTTTGAATTTTTGTCTCGAAACTTTTTTCTAAAGCATCTTTCTCAAAAATGAAATTTATGAAAAATAAATATCGTTCAAAGTAAATGGACGCCCATCTTGAAGACGCTCTTCGCACATGTGATTCGTCGCGAGAACCAAACTATAAAAAAACTCGCTCAAGATCAGAGGTGTAATTACTCGCATTAAGAACCCACGTAAAGTATATTATTTTTAAGAGAAAAATACAACAACAAAAAAACAATGTGTTTTTATAAGCCACATTCTTTTTGAAAAAAATAATAATAACCTGCTTGCTGTAATTGATATTTGCAGTTTTTATTTTCTTTGGACCTCAATAATAAAAATGTCAAAAGTATAAACCCAAACTGTAAAATACTTGCCGACCCCTGCTTTAGATAGTAATAGAAATAAAGAAGGATTTTCATTGCGTTCCAACGATGCAAGCTTCAACATCGTCGTTACTTCCTGTTGCTCCGAACGGTTATAACATTGCCGTAAACGTCCGTTTCCATCTACTAAAAAGTCCAAGCGAGGCACCACCTCTGACCTACGCTCCGCATTGGCCGTACATCCGCTGGAGTAATACCAGGTATACAAGTATGAAATGCGGATGTTTTTTCTAAAAAAAAAACACGTTAAATTCGGAAGAATGATAAAAAGTGCTTTATTCAAAGTATGCTCCATCGCTTGTTATACATTTTTCTCATCTTTCGGACAATTTGTGAATACCACGCCAGTAAAAATCTTCCCCTTTTGCTGCGAACCATTCATCGAGCCATTTTTTCACAGCTTCGTACGAACCAAAGCGCTGCTCAGCAAGTGCGTGACCTATCGAAGCAAACAAGTGGTAATCGGAAGAAGCCAAGTCTGGTGAGTAAGCCGCATGGGGTAGAACTTCCCAGCTGAGTGCTTCCAACGTGTCGCGAACCGGCTTTGCCGTATGCGATGGAGCATTGTCATGAAGAAAAATGACTTTGTGTTGTCTCTTTCGGTATTCTGGCCTTTTTTCAAGCAGCGAACGGTTCAAATCGGTCAATTGTTGTTGGTAACTTTTAGTATTAACCGTTTCCCCAGGTTTTAGCAGTTCATAATAGACCACGCCCCTCTGGTCCCACCAAACACAGAGCATCGTCTTTCTGCCAAAGCGATTCGGTCTTGCGGTCGATGTGGATGGTGCGCCTGGGTCTACCCATGATTTTTTGCGCTTGGGATTCTCAAAATAAATCCAATTTTCATCCCCTGTAACTGTACGATGCAAAAACGACTTCCTTTTGTACCGAGCGAGGAAAATGTCACATGTGTTTTTGCGCTTTTCCATTTGCTTCTCGTTCAACTCATGTGGTACCCATCTACCGGTCTTCTGAATCTTTCCCATCTCTCGTAGCCAATTGGAAACAGCTTGTTGACTAACGCCCAATTGCTCGGCGAGTTGTTTTTGTGTTTGCGAATCATCTTCGTCCAGCAATGCTTTCAATTCCACATCTTCGTATTTTTTTGGCAGTTTTCCATGTTCCTTGTCTGCAACATCGAAGTCACCACTTTTGAAACGCCGAAACCATCGTTCACACGTATCTTGCGATGGAGCGTGTTCACCATAAGCTTCTCGAAGTAATCGGTATGATTCAGCCGCAGTTTTCTTGAAATGAAAACAAAAAATTAATGCTGTCCGCGAATGCTCTTTGTTCGGTACAAATTTCGACATATTGAACACAACACAACACTATGCGCACGCTTTTCCAATTTATCACTCGTGCGCGTCTGACACTTGTTGATGACACAACAAAATGGCGCGGTGTCAAATCTCTATAGCACAAACTGCATTGGTGCACCGTCTGTTGTCTAAAATCCGCATTTCATACTTGTACACCTGGTACATTACTCGTACGCTACTACGCGTCGTCAATGTTCAATTAGGTTCAATTTAATCAAAATTAGCCGACAGTGTCTCTAATTGTCGCTTCGCCGTCGGTTCGCTCCTGCCGTAGCGTACTAATTTTCATTTTCCAGCCCTACTGGCGCGCGAGTATATTAATAATGTTCAAGGCAACTGGGAGCTCCGTTACGTACTTAGCGTAGCCGCACTAACGCGGCATGCGCATCTTCGTCACAACCGATAGCGGCGGAAAGAAAGGGCTGTGCCGTTGCGAGATAAAAGAACATCGGCCATCAACGACGTTGACAGCAAAACGAAGACTTTCCGAAGCCAGAATGTGTAGCGAGCATTTTTTGACTCGGCTCGATTGGAAGAAAAACCAAACGTCGAATTAAAATTGGCCTAAATTCAATTTCTCGTTCCTCATTATTCAAAATTTATTATAATTCATACTTTGCAAATTTGTCGCAGAACGCGGAATCAAATTCCTGAAAAACATTCACGCGTTTTTCCTGGCTCAAATTTGCCGAAGGAAATTTGGGATTCATTTTCGTTGCGTTCCAGCGACGCGAACTTCAACGTCGATCGAAACAAGCCAATTTTTTCAAGTATACGAAAAATTGCAGACGTTATTTCTCTTTGAGTCTATCTGGAGCCCGACGAATACTCCGATAATGTTTGAGATAAGAACAACGGTGCGATAAATTTAAATTCCGTCGTCGCGAGAAAACTGTACGTGCCGTTCGGCTGAGAATTTTTCTTCGGATCGAGCGACGGCCTCGCTGCGTTATCGTCGCGTCGAGATACGTCAAGTCGATGCTCCAAGAGACGCGACGACAAATGTACAAAGAGCACGAATTCACATTTATCGTCGCCGGCATTGTCGCGTCGAGGTGTAATCGACGCTTCGAAAGGAGCAAAATTCGTGACGTTGAAGTTTGCATCGTTGGAACGCAACATAAATTCATCCTATGCTCAATTTGTTTTTTTTTTTTTTACGTATTCCTATCAGAAATTTACCTCTGTTTACAAAAAAAAAACAAAAAATAAGCTTCCGGATAACGATAAAAATAAAATGAAACGCAAAAATCTCGTTGAGCTCCAACGATGCAAACAATAACGAAATTCTCAATCGTCGAAAACATCTCGACGAAACTCATGAATGCAAGAAAATAAAATAAACTTTCGACAAAATCGTCAACCTATCCAGACACGTAATATTGGAATTCAACGAGCACGCGAGAGGAATGTAAAAAAAAAAAACGCGAGATAGAGGTTGAACGATATAGCGGAGGATGCGGAAAAATTGATCGCCCGAACGGATGGAACTCGACATAAAAGGGAAAGTAGCAAAGATGCACAAACGCTTTGAACAAAACTTTCTCGTACTTACAACTTTTTTTTTTTACGACAGCGACGCTTCCAACGTTGACGCGATATTTTCACACGTTTGTTTGGGTTTGTCTGTTGCCTTATTTTCTTTTTTTCCTTCTTCTCTTGCGTCGGATCGCTTCACTATCACCCGCGTATCACACTCGAAGTTAAAAAACACGCACGTATAACGGCCCCGAATAACGAGTAGAGTTAGCCGTAAAAAAAGATGCACGCGAAACTTTGACACGGATACGAGAAAAACAACAAAAAAAAAACACACACACACACACACACGCGCGCGCTCGCGATACACCTCGCTCGATATGAACGTCACGCACTCTTCGTAACAGTGGTCAGTCGGCCATTTTGCTACGGAACGAGCCAGCTCGCACAGCCGGGAAGCCTCGCTTCTCTACGCAACCGAGACAGCCCCATACACGACTGTTATCCGGGCTTACTACTAACCGCGGGACGAACTCGCTTACGCGAACGATCGAGGAGGGGGCGGGCGGTGGAGAGAGGGGAGAGTAGAAATAGTATAGCACGATATAGCTTCCGATCGCTTCCGACTTTACGTGCGTGTATGGCGCGCAATCGCTTTTTTTCTCCCTGATGCACCGCAAACCAGGAGTAATACGAACGCCGCACGGTACTTTCGCGAGACGAAATGTCCGGGTTTATTAGTGTGAGACTTTGCCACTCGTGGCGCTGCTTAGAACGTGGCCAGAGGGCTGGCATGGCCTGTCCCACGGTCTTACATACAGGTCAGGAAACTTCGTCGGATGGGGGAGATCGCTTACTGACGAAAATTTTTTAATGCACTGGCCGCTTGGAGCGCTGCTATCTTAAAAGAGTTGCCGGCCAAGTGTCTTACGGGGGCAGACGGAGGTATTGAAAAAAGACAGAACTAATCGCCGCAATACTCTGCATTTGCCTGTTCACCGCTTAATTTTATTCATTATAATTAGCTATATTGGTAGATATACCACCAATATATATATATATATATATACAGGGTGGACCACGCAACGTGTGCACCTCTTTTACGACCAAAATATGCGTTGCACAAAAAAATGTTTTATACAAAAGTTACATGGTTTATAAGGCTACACTATGTGGTGCATTTATTTTTTTTATAGGTGGAGGCACTTCGAAGATTTGAAGGTCAACTTTATTTTTTCAAATGGAATGCTATATTTTTTATAGCGTAATATGATAGAGTATCGAATTCTGAGTAAAAAAGTATAGACCTTTATTAGCCCTAGAGTTAATAGCTAACGAGTAATTTCACTTTATTACTTTAAAATTTTCTTCACGTAATATCAAGTTGGAGATTCAAATCTACTACAAATTTCTGAATGGCAGTGTTTACATCACAGTGTTTATAATCATAATCACGCACAATCACCGAAGGATACTTTAATACTGGATTACAATAATTGAGAAGATTGTGAATCATGATAAGTGTGTGTGATGTGGTAAATGTGTTCATATTGATAAACACTGTGATGTAAACACTGCCATTCAGAAATTTGTAGTAGATTTGAATCTCCAACTTGATATTACGTGAAGAAAATTTTTAAGTAATAAAGTGAAATTACTCGTTAGCTATTAACTCTAGGGCTAATAAAGGTCTATACTTTTTTACTCAGAATTCGATACTCTATCATATTACGCTATAAAAAATATAGCATTCCATTTGAAAAAATAAAGTTGACCTTCAAATCTTCGAAGTGCCTCCACCTATAAAAAAAATAAATGCACCACATAGTGTAGCCTTATAAACCATGTAACTTTTGTATAAAACATTTTTTTGTGCAACGCATATTTTGGTCGTAAAAGAGGTGCACACGTTGCGTGGTCCACCCTGTATATATATATATATATATATATATATATATATGTGTGTGTGTGTGTATATATGTATATGTATATGTATATATATATATTGGTGGTATACCGCTTAATTTTACCGCTTAATTTTATTCATTATAATTAGCTATATTGGTAGATATACCACCAATATATATATATATATGTGTGTGTGTGTATATATGTATATGTATATGTATATATATATTGGTGGTATATCTACCAATATAGCTAATTATAATGAATAAAATTAAGCGGTGAACCAACCCAACAAGCCGCCAAATCTAATTAAACCCCAAGCGTGGCTATAACTTAAATATTAGAAAACTGTCTTATTCATGCAATGATAATCGTAGTCGCACGGATAGGGTGCTGAGCTACCATTTTGAAGGAGCCGAGTTCTCGATCCCCGAAGAGTGGGCTTTTTTTTTGCATTTGCATAGGTTTCTGGTTATGTATTAATTATTTATACACGTTGTATTGTTTTTGTATGTCATTATTTTCTTTCTCTCAAATAAAAATTCTAATTAATTTTTAAATAAATGTTTTTATTTTTTTTATCGGTTTTTTGGTCGTTGGTAAAGGTTTCGAACTATGGGTAAATAACAAAATGATGAAATCATTTATACCACGTCGCATTTTATTTTTACAACACGCGAAATAACGAGTGCTTCGATAATTAAATTCTGCTTCCAGTTTTGCACCCCGGCACAACACAGATTCGCGGCATTTTTTCACTTTCGATAAGTCTACAGCACAGGAAATCCACTAATGAGTCGCTTTTGTTTACAAAATTTTTTTTGATGGTTATGTTCAACTGGGGGCAAAATTTCAGCGCCGCGTAGTGTCAATTCTCAACGAATATTTTCGTTCGTAAGCGGCCTACCCCCACCATGCGAATTCTGGCAGAGTTTTCAGACCTGTATGTAAGACCGTGGTCATGACAGATCATGTATGCTTATATCTGATCATGTATGATCTGTCATGACACAACATGATCAGACCTGGCCTATTTTCTTGTCTGATCATATCTGATTCTACAAATATGATTCAGGTACATTCAGATATGAACTTTTTTTCCCGGGATAGATAAATTAATAAAACAATAAGTATATTTATACCATATAGGACCATCAATGTATTAGGTGTTGCACCCTGAGGTACAACCGGGCACAATACACGGCATTAGTGCACGGTTACGAACAATTTCGTCAATTCCGCACCGCGGTTTAACCTCCAAAAGTCAAAATGGTGGTTTTGCACGTCGTGCGGGCCGCGCGCCCGCGCAATAGGAATATTGTAAGATAACTACTAGCGCCACAGGCGGAACTGAAATAAGCGATCAAAAAGCATAGTATTTTTATGCACAGTAGGGGATAGGCCGTGCCAGCCCCCTGACTATAATAACCTCGCAATTACGCGTTTGTTTTTTTTTTTTTCACTATCGAGACGTCGCTGAAAAATATTGTCCGACGAAATTACCATTCTGTCGAGAAGACAGAAGAAAAAAAAAAACGTAAAGTAACAACAATGGGAAGATATTGCCTCGTCCCGACGTGCACATCGAACTATAACAAAAATAAGTTTTCAATATTCAAAGTGCCGGATAAAGTGGAATTGCTGAACAAATGGCAAGGCGCGATCCCGGGCGTAAACAAATTGCAACCGTCTCAGAACATTTGTGAAAAACACTTTGAGGAAAAGTTCATTATACGGAGATACATAAAACACGACGCTGATGGAAAAGTCATCGCGGAAGTGAGTTTTTTTTTTTTGTTTTCATTATTTTTAGACGAAGATGTACCACGTGACGTATCAGTGGAAGAGAGATAGTTGATATTTTCGAACGGATATTTCTCTCAGATGAATAATATTTAGGATGAAAAAAAAAAAGTCGTCATGCTCCGCGTCATTCAATTCTAGAGTCCGATGCTTCGATTTTCCAACAACAAAGAAAACAATCATCTATGAGAAAACTCTGATAATTTGTGAGGTTATGTTGACCTTGTATATGTCGTTGAGGAGTTTCGACATCAAAAACGAAATGCTTGTGGACGGTTGAAATTTTTATCGCTGAAAGATTAATTTGGCATGCATTAACAGTCCAATAATCGATTTGTTTTACAACGTAACGTAACATTTTCTGAAAGATACATTTGTTAAGAATGCTCTCACCAAATGTTTTAAAGAAATTTGTAAAATTGCCGGAGATACAGCATTTTATGTGAAACCGTTCGAAGCGCACGATCGCGCCGAGCGGCAGATGTGCGACAATAAAACCGATATACGTGGACCTTAGTAAAGACGAGCTTCTTCAACGATGTTTAGGCGCTTTTCATCAAAATAACAACTAGTGTTTGAACTCTGTTATATGGAAATTTTGCGCCAAAGACATCGTTGCGCGGCAGACCCACAGTTGAAACTGCCGCTAGTTACTTTTACTATCTGACGTTAGAACATTGAAACCTGACTTTTACCATCTGACACGACGAATAAAAGAGTCGGTAGAAAAATGGTGCAGACTCTTCAAACTTTTGACATCGATCGTTTGTGTACAATGGAAAGTTCTTGGCAAATATTTGTAATCTTTCGCAACATAATTCTAGTCTCAGTTATAATGTAATACACTCCGTAGGTGCCATTCCAGCGTCCACGACTCCACTCATCAGCAATTCCAACAATATTCAACAGCAATCCGATTGAAAGTCCGCCACCTTCGATTATCGGCGGTGGCGGGAAGGATATCAAGGTTGAAGCAACAGAGACGACCGTTGTGAAAGATCGTAAGCATCGGCAACGACAAATGCCAAAATACAAAAAACTGTTGGAGAAAACAGACGTGCACTAAATGTCAATGTAAATATCCAGGGGAAGAAACTCCTGTGACTGACAAAGCCATTGTTCCGTGCAGAAGGATGGAAACCAACAACTTGATGGAACATTCTTACTCCGCTAAATCAAGTACGTTATTTCTCTCGCGGGATATACATTTGGACGGGGCAAAATTAAGCAACTTTGAGAGATTTTTCAAAGTTAAAAAATAATTCTACATTTATCAAAGTTTAGGTATACAGTAGAGCGTCGATTATGTGAATGTCGGTTACCAAGTGTACAAGTATGAAATGCGGATTTTTTTTCTAAAAAAAAAACACGTTAAATTCGGAAGAATGATAAAAAGTGCTTTATTTGAAGTATGCTCCATCGCTTGTTATACATTTTTCCCATCTTTCGGACAATTTGTGAATACCACGCCAGTAAAAATCTTCCCCTCTTGCTGCGAACCATTCATCGAGACATTTTTTCACATCTTCGTACGAACCAAAGCGCTGCTCGGCAAGTGCGTGACCCATCGATGCAAACAAGTGGTATCCGGAAGGAGCCAAGTCTGGTGAGTAAGCCGCACGGGGTAGAACTTCCCAGCTGAGTGCTTCCAACGTGTCGCGAACCGGTTTTGCCGTATGTAATGGAGCCTTGGCATGAAGAAAAATGACTTTGTGTTGCCTCTTTCGGTATTCTGGCCTTTCTTCAAGCAGCGAACGGTTCAAATCGGTCAATTGTTGTTGGTAACGTTTAGTATTAACCGTTTCCCCAGGTTTTAACAGTTCACAATAGACCACGCCCCTCTGGTCCCACCAAACACAGAGCATCGTCTTTCTGCCAAAGCGATTCGGTCTTGCGGTCGATGTGGATGGTGTGCCTGGGTCTACCCATGATTTTTTGCGCTTGGGATTCTCAAAATAAATCCACTTTTCATCCCCTGTAACTATACGATGCAAAAACGACTTTCTTTTGTACAGAGCGAGCAAAATGTCACATGTGTTTTTGCGCTTTTCCATTTGCCTGTCGTTCAACTCATGTGGTACCCATCTACCGGTCTTCTGAATCTTTCCCATCTCTCGTAGCCGATTGGAAACAGCTTGTTGACTAACGCCCAATTGCTCGGCGAGTTGTTTTTGTGTTTGCGAATCATCTTCGTCCAACAATGCTTTCAATTCCACATCTTCGTATTTTTTTGGCGCTTTTCCATGTTCCTTGTCTGCAACATCGAAGTCACCACTTTTGAAACGCCGAAAGCATCGTTCACACGTCTCTTGCGATGGAGCATGTTCACCATAAGCTTCTCGAAGTATTCGGTATCATTCAGCAGCAGTTTTCTTCAAATGAAAACAAAAAATTTATGCTGTCCGCGAATGCTCTTTGTTCGGTATAAATTTCGACATATTGAACACAACAACACAACACTATGCACACACTTTTCCAATTTATCACTCGTGCGCGTTTGACACTTATTGATGACACAACAAAATGGCGCAGTGACAAATCTTTATAGCACAAACTGCATTGGTGCACCATCTGTTGTCTGAAATCCGCATTTCATATTTGTACACCTGGTGTACGGAACATCAATTATTCGAATGGAGATTTGGGTTATCCAAAATATCAATTATCTAAACAATAATTTTGTTCATCCGAATGCTCAGTTATTCGAAACTATTACGCCCTATATATTACGGCAATGGAGTGGTACAAAACGCAGCCGGAATGTAGTTCAATTCTTCTTCTTCTAAATCAATTGCCAGATTTGGCAGCAAAGAAACGAGCTTCCGTTGTGAAGCAGAAGAAAATCGTCGACTTGTTCAAAAATAAATAGATAAGAACTCAAAGATGTACGAATATTGATTATTTTTAAATACATCCATAACTTCATTCTATATTATTAAATTATACAATGGTTATTCGCAATTCATCAAAAATTTACTTGTATTATTAACGCCGAACTTAACGCCGAAGCCTCTTTCCTGGTGCGTTGGAGAAAGCCTCTTCGCGACTTCCAATCCAATAAGTTACCTGCCTTGAAAATAAATCCTTCGCCAATACAGACGTTCCTACAATAGACCTATACTATTTGTTTATTATTGATACAATAGAACAATTATTTTCGATCGAGCAACGCCTTGTGACCAAAGCGCCGAGCGTTGACATACCGAGCGAAGTCAAACAAGAAATGACCTTCGAAGAGTCGTCTTCAAATGAAAAGCCGAGTTTGCCTCTGCCAACGTCACCGAGTTCCAGGGGATGGGATTTTACGTCTGTGATAATCAACGAACGTGAGTTTGTTTGGGCCTCCTCTATAGGATAAACAGACCAGTGAATGGAAGAATAACACTGTAGACGTCAAATGGACTGTAAAATGAAAATATTAACAAAACAATTTTTTAAATTATAAAAACTATAGCTAATAATAGTACATTATGACACAAGGATGAAAAAAATTTTTTTAACGAGTGTTGCAATCACACGTGGTTAGAAAAAGTTTATACGTCGAGTATTATACGAAATTTTATTTTATAAAACGTCCATTATCGTACCGAGTGGAATAAAAGATATTATTCTCATAGTTGAAGAAAATATTCGAATTGTAACAAATAATATTCGTGGAATTGATAAAACAAATAGTGAAATGACTAATCGCCAGGGAATTGACTAAATTACCAGTAAATGAACACTCGACCACCAGTAATTTGACGTATATTGTGGATGAACGCTGTAAAGGATAACGATTTATTATTTATTTTTATTAAATGCTGGATTTTGAGATAAAAGTGTTGCATAAAAATTATAATATTCTTATACATATGAGTATTATATTGGGAGTACAAATTAATTCGGTCCGTTTTTTTGTGGTCAAAAATCCATTTATTTCAAAATAAAAGGTATGAATACATTAATCAAAGTATTGTCCATCGCGGGCTACTACTTTTTCCCACCTCTCAGGCAATTTTCGAATTCCATCTCGAAAAAAAAGTCTCGTCTTTTGAGGCGATCCAAGTTTTGAGCCAATTTTCGATTTCTGCGAAAGAAGTGAACCGGTGACCTGCTAAATCCTGCTGCATCCGTCGGAACAACCAGTAATCAGAAGGAGCAATGTCCGGAGAATACGTCGGGTGCGGTAAAATATCCCATTTGAGCGTTTCCAAATATTTTTTTACGACTTTTGCGACATGAGACCGAGCGTTGTCGTGCAGAAGAATAATTTTGTCATGTCTTTGCTCGTATTCCGGCCGTTTTTCTCGTAATGCACGGCTCAAACGAATCAATTGTAGTCTATACCGATCGCCCGTAATGGAATCGCCAGGTTGTAGCAGCTCATTGGCTCATTTGGCTGTCCAGGGCGAGGCTTGTCTTCAACGCTGAAATCACCGTTCTTAAAGCGTCGAAACCATTCCCTACATGATTTATCAGTTGGAGCATCATCACCATAAACTTCAACAAGCATTCGATGCGCTTCAGCTGCACTTTTCTTCCAATTAAAGCAGAAAAGTAAAACTTCCCGCAAATGCTGCTTAGTTAACACAAAATTTGACATATTCAACACAGTAAAAAACAAGTTTTTTAATGGAACTCAAAGCGATATAAACTGAATGTTATTGACAGATGTCTAACCTCTCGGAAACCACCGAAATCAGCCGTCACTATGAAACATTCATAACAGCCAGAGCCATCTCTTGAAAACGGACCGAATTAATTTGTACTCCCATACATTTTTTCTGAGTAGGTAAGTATAGGTCGTGATAGAACGAAGGATTTAAAAAAAAAATTGAAATTTGAATTTTTGGCAGAGTTGTATGCAAAATAGTTCAATTTTTGGTACAATTTACACTACGTATAGCCTTGTAAAATGAGTTATAATCGAAAAAAAACCTTCGTTCAATCACTAGTCAATGCTATTTTGAAGAAGTGTGCAAAATTTCAATAAGATCGGTGCATTAGTTTTTGAGAAATCGTGTCCACCGACTTCGAAAATAGTATTTTGAGAAAAATGCGTATACCTGCGTGGCTCACGGCCGGTCTTTCCCAACGGGGGGACTTCCCAAAGGCTCTGTCTCCTAGACTTTTACTCCGATTGACTTAAAACTTGGGAGAATATTCTAGACATATTGTATTATTAGATGATAAAATAAATTTAAAAAAATGGATTTTTTGAAATTTTCAAACCCACGTAACCCCTTAACTCTTCATGGTCACCCTGGGCAGAGTCGACCCGTCGATCAATTTTTGGCGTAAATATATAATAGTGCCCGGCTTCGAATGGGACTGTATTCACCATCTTAGCTGGAGTTTGAAGTATCCTCATACCATAAAATTTACCCTCTCTACATGTCGGAATAAATAAATTTTTTGAAACGCGCACTATGCTACGATTTTTTCCCCAAAAGTGGCATATCTAAGTAGTATCATGTCCAAATTTTGGGTAAAAATGTTGAAAATTCACGGAACTATGATTTTTTTTTAGCGAAAAAGTGTCTTTTTTTTGCGTTTTCACCTCTTCATGATTTTTTTTTAACATGTCGCCATTTTATTTCTTATAAATAAATTTTTCGTACATCATCCAGAAAGTTCAAAGCATGTTCCGTAATATTTTGAACCACTTCGGACGGATAGTTTGGTCGCGATACTTTTTTGAAACCTGACTCTGTAGAATGGACCCAAGTGTGACCACCGCGATTAAATTTGGAAGTGTGATCACAAAGGGTTAAATTACCATACGAGGCAAAGAACGCAGGGCGCTCACGACCGATCATCACATTTTTTAACAGAACGCAAAATTACATTTTGTGAATATAAAAAAAAAATCGAATGAAATGATTTTACAACAACACTTGACGAAATGTAAATGGTTAAAAATATAAATCAGCTTTCGTCCATTAACTGGTCGGTATATCCTAGTCCGTTTGCAAAGTGTTCGTCAATTCGTTAGAACGAATGATCAATGTTCCAGGTATCGAGACTCAAGTGACTTCTGACGAAGACCGTAAAGTCTATACCGCGGAGATTCCGCATTCTTGGAGCGTCAGCGAATTATCGCGAGGTCCCGAGCAGAAACTTCTGTTCTCGCATGCCCGAGGGATAACGCGAAACGGCGAAACAATCCCGATAATACTAAAGTGCGTTGTCCTACTGAGCGACGGATCTTTGCGTTATCACGTTTACGGGCGTCTCGTGAGTATACCGGAGGGCCAACACTTACGAGTCTTGGAGAAGACATCGGATCTCCCAAAGGTTCTGGAGAGGTTCGAACGAGCAAATCTGTGCAGTGGCGTAGGTTCCGTTGATGTCTTTCAACTTCCGACCGAGCAAGTATTTCAGGATTACTTTCAGCAGTGGCATCACAACGCTTGCACTTTGCTGTCACGTACGAGACGATGCAAGAATTGCGCGCACATAAGAAAAATACAATTGCAAAAGGAGGCAAGATTACGAAGGAGAAAAACCCCACCCTGTCGTATACGGGGCTCGTTGAATCCGGTCGAGGAAATGAGATTGGCAACTATACGAAAGAAAAACGAATGCCTGAGACGCTCCAAAAATCGCACCATATTGCGAATGAACATGCTCCTGGAATCGTTGAACAAGTGAGAAGTCGCGGTGGCACGAATTTTCGTCAAAAGTTTCTTCGAATACTTTGTAAAACTTTGACCCGGAAGATTCGATAAGCCCACTACTCCACTACGTCGTTTCCGAGAAAAAAAAAACATTAAAATCTAAGCTATTTAGGACGTTTTCTTAAGGAGTTCGGCTCCTCTAGACCAAGAAAAAATAAGCATATTTTGGGATTTTTTTTAGCGAAATAATAAATATCGAAATTACGTGCGCAAGTCATTATTATATTACTAATGAACTATACAAAACCATTTTTTTTTCGTAGTGATTAATAATGGCGACTCTTACAGCCTCCGCTGACTCCTTGTTTGGGGGGGGGGGGGGGGGATATTTCACGGGCGGAAACGTAGCTCACGCCATTTCCACGTGAAACAAAAAGCAATATTTTTTCGATTATATATAAGAACAGATACAGAAGTACAGTGAGATCTCAATGGAGAGGACCACATGGAGAGAGCACTGGTGAAAGATCGAGTTCGAGTCGGGAGGTGTGATTCGAGCGTTGTTGAGGGGTTGAGCTATGTTTCCGCCCAGTTGAAAGAACGCGTAAAACAATTTTGAGTATTATAAAATCAGAATATGCTTATATACCTCTAATCTGCGATGACCGCACCATACAATTGGCCTTCCGCATTGATGTCCTGCTCGTCTGTTTCCTTTCTGAGCGGTCTAAAAGTGGTCCCTGCCTCTTTTGCAGCTTCAGATAGCGATTGTTCGGAAAGCTTAATGCGTTGCGGGTTCGCTTCCGGACACAGATCACAGCTGTTTGGGGTACTTAGAGATTTTGCCCGCGCATATCTTCGGTATATAATTTTCAAGATCCTTAGGCACCTTTTAAGGGCTTTGAAGGTCCTTTTAAGGGCTTTGAAGGCTCTTTTAAGGGCTTTGAAGGCCCTTTTAAGGGCTTTGAAGGCCCTTTTAAGGGCTTTGAAGGTCCTTTTAAGGGCTTTGAAGGTCCTTTTAAGGGCTTTGAAGGCCCTTTTAAGGGCTTTAAGGGTTATTCTACTGTGATCGCTAAAAAAAAAGCTATATAAAAAATTTTTTTTGACTGTTGCATGTATCGGTACAAACGTTTTTTTTCACTTAAAGGTACACTCTTATAGAATAGAACACAATATTTTTTTGTTGCATATAAATGTATATTTATTCAACAATTTATAATAGTGTAAAGGCATGCAAAAAAAAGTATGTCGCTGGCGTTGATGATTTGCGGTCTCTAGATAATCCGAAACAAAAAATTCAAAAAGATTCTTAATCTGTATGAGTGTCGCTATCACGCGAACTAGAATTATTTTAAAAATATTAATTTTTACTTATATTTTCGCCCGAATTATGACGAGAAAAAAAAACGTGTTTTTCGAACACTGCCAAAAACAACGCCATTTTATTATTTTGCAATATAAAATGATAATTCTAGTTCGGGCGATAGCGACACTTATACAGATTAAGAATCTTTTTGAATTTTTTGTTTCAGATTACCTGGAGAGCGCAAATCGTCAACGCCGGTGATAAACTTTTTTTCATGCCTTTACACGATTGTCAATTGTTGAATATACATTTATATACACCAACGAAAAATTCCATTCTGTAAGAGTGTACTTTTAAGAGAAACAGTTCAAAAAAAAATTATCAAAAATAGCTTCTTTTTTGAGCCATCACAGTAGGATGGCCCCTTAAGACAACATATTTTTTTCGCATTTTCCTAAATCATAGAGTGTTCTAATCCCTTAAGAAAAAAAACACGGCAATTTAGTTGCTGTTGATATTTCTCGATACCGTATTGACTAAATTTCACCTGCGCTCATTGACGAAATTCAACCTCGATGTGCGTAAGAAACTCCGTTAAACCGTCGATATTCTAAAATATATTTTTTTTTCTAAAAAATGATATTTTTCTTATAAAACATCTTTGCAGATTTCGATCATAGATCTCTGACATTTACGTTTGGGCCTCCTTCGTATCTTAAAATAGCCCGAAAAAATACAGGCAATTAAAAGAAAAAAAAAAACTATTTTTATTGCATTCCAACGCGACAAACGTCTCCATCCTTCCGAGAAAAAAGACCGAGAAACAGTGATGGAACTTTGTACCTTCGCTGTCATCGTTGATAGAATTGATGAGTGTACGCGCTGTGATCGTCGTTCAAACAATCGAAACGATTGTTGCGTAAATTCTTTATTGATACGAAAAAAAAGTGGAAAGCCACAAAAACATGACCTTGGCAGTGTAAATGGCGCATATATATATACGCACACCCAGAAAATCGACGAATCTCAGTCGGCCACAACTCGCGACAGTCCGATAAACAAGAGAACGTAGTGTTTCGAAGCATCGCGTGACATACGGGACACTCAGTGGCTGACGTCGTACTTGTGCTTGATGGCGCATTGATGAAAGAAATTCTTTCTCTGCGTACCAAACTGAAAGGTACAATACATAACGATCATTACGATCTCGTTCTTGCATCAAGTAAATTCTTAAGGGGTTACGTGGGTTTGAAAATTTAAAAAAATCCATTTTTATTTTATTATCTAATAGTACAATATGTCTAGAATATTCTCACAAAGTTTTAAGTCAATCGGAGTAAAAGTCTAGGAGAGAGACAGCCTTTGGGAATTCCCCCCGTTGGGAAAGACCGGCCGGGAGCGACGCATGTATAAGCATTTTTCTCAAAACACTATTTTTGAAGTCGGTGGACACGATTTCTCAAAAACTAATGCACCGATTTTATTAAAATTTTGCACACTTCAAAATAGCATTGACTAGTGATTGAACGAAGGTTTTTTTTTCGATTACAACTAATTTTGCAAGGCTATACGTAGTGTAAATTGTACCAAAAATTGAAATTTTGTTTGGGTCACCCAATTTTTAACCAATTGAAAAAAAAATTGGTTTTTTAATTTCAGATAAAGCTATCATGAGTTATCCTGACCACCACGAGGGCACTTTTTTTTGAGGGGTCTCCGGAAGCCAGGTCCCACCGACTAAATTTCGCAAATTTTTGAAAAATGTTGAAACGTTGCTCTTTTATGTGCTTAACATTTTGAATAAAATAATTTATATATTATTGTTATAAATTAATATTATTTATAAATTAATTTGTACTCCCATGGGAGTGCAAATTCGGTCCGTTTTCAAGAGATGGCTCTGGCTGTTATGAATGTTTCATAGTGACAGCTGATTTCGGTGGTTTCAGAGAGGTTAGACATCTGTGAATAACATTCAGTTTATATCGCTTTGAGTTCCATTAAAAACCTTGTTTTTTACTGTGTTGAATATGTCAAATTTTGTGTTAACTAAGCAGCATTTGCGGCAAGTTTTACTTTTCTGCTTTAATTGGAAGAAAAGTGCATCTGAAGCGCATCGAAATGCTTGTTGAAGTTTATGGTGATGATGCTCCAACTGATAAATTATGTAGGGAATGGTTTCGACGCTTTAAGAACGGTGATTTCAGCGTTGAAGACAAGCCTCGCCCTGGACAGCCAAATGAGCCAATGAGCTGCTACAACCTGGCGATTCCATTACGGGTGATCGGTATAGACTACAATTGATTCGTTTGAGCCGTGCATTACGAGAAAAACGGCCGGAATACGAGCAAAGACATGACAAAGTTATTCTTCTACATGACAACGCTCAGCCTCATGTCGCAAAAGTCGTAAAAAAATATTTGGAAACGCTCAAATGGGATATTTTACCGCACCCGCCGTATTCTCCGGACATTGCTCTTTCTGATTGCTGGTTGTTCCGACGGATGCAGCGAGATTTAGCAGGTCACCGGTTCACTTCTTTCGCAGAAATCGAAAATTGGCTCAAAACTTGAATCGCCTCAAAAGACGAGACTTTTTGTTCGAGATGGAATTCGAAAATTGCCTGAGAGGTGGGAAAAAGTAGTAGCCAGCGATGGACAATACTTTGATTAATCTATTAATACCTTTTATTTTGCAGTTAATCGATTTTTTACCACAAAAAAACGGACCGAATTAATTTGTACTATTGTTAAAAAATAGAGAAAATATGCTTTTTTTGGCTTTGAAACCCACGTAACTCCTTAAACGAGTGAGTTCTCGTCATGAAATGGACTTCCTGAAGGAGTTTTACAAAATAAGAGTTTCATGATCACTCCAAGCTCATGGAGATGCGTTATTTTTTGTTCTCAATTTTTGCTTAGCTTACGGTATTCTTGTCGTAGGACGCGTCCAAGTTCTCGAACTTCCTTCTCTCGTAAATATATGGAGAACTGTAAAAAACAAGTATGGAAAATATGGAGTATGGTTATTGATACGAATTAATAATTCTTGTGAATAAAATTTCACGTAAAATTTAAATTCCAAAATTTCCGGTGATGAACTACCTATGAAAAAAGTGGATACGAATTTTTTTTTTTTGTTGACGTAATCGTTGATCTTGTAAATGCTATTAAATTGCGTACCCATTAACATCCGAGTCTTTGTGATGTCCATTCTTCATATGAAGCATGTCCGTGTGAAGTTTCTCGTCCTGCTGAAGTTGCTGGTTTTGCTTGTCGTTTAGGGCGCGGGTTTTCGATGCTTCGCTGATCATCATTTCGCAAGGGCTGAACGCACATATGCGCTTGTGCAGCTCAGCCATTTCTTTCATCGTCAATGACTTATGTACGAAAGAACGGTGATGAATAACGATTTTTTTTTTTAAGTATCAGCTGTTTTGCTTTTTTTCATTGGAAGAATAATAAATGTAATGTCGGTGAGCCGATAGTGGAGGGAGCCAAATGACAAGTGTGGAGTAAAAGTGAAAGGGATTCGATCGAAAAATTCGAAAGGGTATACGAAGGTACATTGGAAGAAAGAAGATGGAAATATATGGGTTACACCGACCAGTGAATGGATGGGGATCGGTGAATGTACGAATTTATATTTAAAATAAATAAATAAAATATTGTTGATAAAAACTCGAATCATCAAAATGTAGGTAAAAAAAATCGTAGGCGTCGGTAAAACCAATTTTTTAGTTTAATATCGAATTGAATGGGGATCGAATTAAATTGTGTAAAGGTGGAAACAAAAGTTTTTATGAGTTTTGCGGATGAGTATAGCTTTTATTATTTAAGATAGAATAAAGTTTACTTTATCTTCGCTACGGAATTATGCATAGACCCAATAGCATTGAAGTAACGTACATACCTTTAGCCAAGTTTCGGGATCAAAAGGATTGCCAGTATTCTTCACGACCTCTTCCTGCTGAGCCATCATTTTTTTCATGCTGTCGTTGTGCTTATCGCGGAAATCTTTCATTCGAACGATGTGCTTCTGCTGCATATCTTCCAGTTGCTCTTTTCTCAACTTCTTCTCTTTCTTCAAGTCATCCGATATCAGATTTTTCTCCTTCACCAACGAATCTATTTTCTCGCTGAGATTCTTCAGTTCTACGTTCTTCACCTCGATATCCCCGGTCAGTTTGACGACTTCCGTCTCTCTGCTTCTCATTTCCATCTCCAAATCGGACGGCAGTTTCTCAATGGAGCTTTCCTTCGTTCGAGACTTTTCCAATTTTTCCTGCATATCCGCATTCGCCAATTCCAAATCCGCCATTCTCTTCTCCGATTGAGAAAGCTGAAAATTGTGGAAGAAAAATGAAAATTTTGGAAATTTTCCAATTGCAAAATTAGAATAAAATTCTAATTTGGCTATTAGAAATTGATTCTAATTTGGCAATTAAAAATCAATTCTAATTTGACAATTAGAAATTAATTCTAATTTGGCAATTAGACAATAAATAATTAGAATAAAATTCTAATTTGGCAATGAGAATAAAATTCTCATTTGGCAATTAGAATATAATTATAATTTGGCAATTAGAATAAAATTCTAATTTGGCAATTAGAATAAAAATTTTATTTGGCATTTAGAATAAAATTCTAATTTGGCAATTAGAATAAAATTCTAATTTGGCAATTAGAATAAAATTCTAATTTGGCAATTAGAATAAAATTCTAATTTGGCAATTAGAATAAAGTTCTAATTTGGCAATTAGAATAAAGTTCTAACTTGGCAATTAGAATAAAATTCTAATTTGGCAATTAGAATAAAATTCTAATTTGGCTATTAGAATAAAAATCTAATTTGGCTATTAGAATAAAAATCTAATTTGGCTATTAGAATAAAGTTCTAATTTGGCAATTAGAATAAAGTTCTAATTTGGCAATAAGAATAAAGTTCTAATTTGGCAATTAGAATAAAGTTCTAATTTGGCAATTAGAATAAAATTTTAATTTGGCAATTAGAATAAAATTCTAATTTGGCAATTAGCATAAAATTCTAATTTGGCAATTAGAAATTAATTCTAATTTGGCAATTAGAAAATTAACAATTAGAATAAAAATTAGAATAAAATTCTAATTTGGCAATGAGAATAAAACTTTAATTAGGCAATTAGAAATTAATTCTAATTTTGCAAATAATTGCAAAATTAGTATAAAATGCTAATTTGGAAATTAGAAATTAATTCTAACTTTGCAAATAATTGCCAAATTAGAATAAAATTCTAATTTGGCAATTATAAATTAATTCTAATATTGCAAATAATTTCCAAATAAGAATAAAATTCTAATTTGTCAATTAGAAATGAATTCTAATTTGGCAATTTTAAATTAATTCTAATTTTGCAAATAATTTCCAAATCAGTATAAAATTCTAATTTGGAAATTCGAAATTCTAATTTTGCAAATAATTGCCAAATTAGAATAAAATTCTAATTTGGCAATTAGAACTTTGCCAAGCCAAATTTTGAGAGCAAAGATAGAAAATCTTTGCCTTGTTTTTCCACGATTTTATTTCATCGCGAAGCTTCCCGATCAGTGTTTCGTCCTCCGTAGACTTTTCCCCCAGCTCATTCATGTGCCAAGGTACATTGGATACCTTGGTGTTCAATTTTTCTCTCGTTTTTTCGAGATATTCGCATATTTTATCGGGCAATTCTTGGAGCAGCTTCTTCACGGTGCTTTCGGTCATTTCCTCGCTCGTCATTCTCTCGATGTTTTCCCTCAGCTGCTTTATCGCGTTTACGAGAACTTCGTTCTCGCTAATTTGCACTTTCAAATGATTCTCGAGTTTGTCGTTGATACGATGACGATCCTCCAGATTGTATCGCAGCCGCGTAACTCTATCGTCCAATCTTTGTCTGTCGTCGTTCAATTTTGACATTTCCGTCCATACGTTGTCCATCACATCGAAGGTTTTCACATTTTCCCTCGTTGTGCGAAGCTCCTCGGTCAATCCTTTAATCTTCGATTCGTTCTCCATCGAATTTTTCGCCAACGTCTCGTTGTCGCTTTGCAACGTTTCCAATCGTACTTCGTACCTCAGGGTCTCTTCTTGCAGACGCGATTCGGCAAGCTCCGAGGCTTCCTTCGCGCGCATCTCTCTCTCAGAAAAGTCGAGAAGGCGATTGTCGTAATCCTCGCAGCGCTTGATCATCGACGCGTTCTCTTCGATCAGCCTGGAGTTCTTCTCTTGCAATAACTCCAGCCTGTGTTCGCGTACACAGTAAGGCAATTTTTGGCATTTTGTGTAACTGCGTAAACTCAAGAAGAACTTTTTAAAGAAGTTAAAGGTGTATTTTATTTTATTCGCACATAAAGTTCGGTTAAAGGCCTTATATACGCGAAAAATTTCATTTTTCATTTTTTTTTTCTATTTTTCATTCCATTAGCCTGAACGGTTAGGAATATTTGAAGCTTTACAGAATTGAAGAATTCCAAAAATTGTTAAAATAAGGTAAGATTGCATTTATAATAGATACCGCGCGGCGCGCCCGAGCGCCAACTTCAAAGCCGTTTTTCCACGATTCACTTTTTCGAACCTTGTGAAAGTTCTAACTCTCGAACGAAGGTTCAGATCGCTTTGAAATTTTGACAACATATTCTTAGTATCATCACCTATCGTGTGAACCACAGAAACAAAAATTTCAATGACACAAAAAAATTAAAATAAAATACCGACAGAAAATTGAGTAAAAAAATGTCAAGTTTCGAATTTTTATTATAATAATTTTTTTTATAATATTGTTGGTTCACACTGAAGATACATTCATTATGCAATTATAAATATGTTCATTTTTTTTCACACACCCACATCGATGCCGAGAACTTTCACCATCAACGGGCGCGCAAAAAAAAAATACATTGCTTTATTATGTTATATCGCCACCATTTGTTAATATTTCTGATTTTTTTTTACATATACCATGTGCATAAATGATGTGTAAACAAAATTTTGTCAATATATGCGTCATTTTTTTTTTAAACGCGTCTAGAAAAGTACCTTCGAAAATCGGCGAAATCGCGTATATAAGGCCTCAATCGATTATTTGACTTCAATTATTCTAAATCGATTTTTTTCTTGCGACGGAGGGGGGGGGGGCGGGCCCATCCGGCGCCTCCCTGGCTACGCCAATGTACATCATTAGAAAAAGTGTATGGGCAACACTACAGGGTTTCCAAAGAAATGGAAATAGCGAAGTGACAAGTGCAGAAGAAAAAAAAAACACTCTCGCACCAAAGAACGAAAAAGTATTTTCGTTCTTGCATATGAGAGATAAAACTGACTTGATTTTCATGGCATCGCTCTCCATGACGAGATCGTGGATCATCAAAACAGTTTTGTTAAGACCCTCGTTTTCTTTCACGAGGGCCACGTTCTTTTCGACCAGATCATCGATGTGTTTCTTCTTCTTCTGTGCGTCTCGTTTGTACTGTGCGGCCATATCGTTCTTTTTTCGTTTCAAGCCTTTAAGCTCGAATTCCCGGGACTGCAACTCCTCTCTCGTTGTCCTCAATGATTCTTCCTGTTTCTTCGATTCCTCGAGCAAGCGTTTTTTCTCAGTTTTCAATCGCACGATCTCCCTCGTACTTTGATTGTCGGCCTCGTCTCCTTGGCCGCGAGACGAAACGTGAAATTGTACTTGATCACGAAGCTTGGCGATTTCCGATTCTCGGGTCTCCGCCTCATCTCGAATCTTTGACATCTCGTCACCGGCTCCTGTTCCGATTAGAGAAGCGTTCATTTGTATTGATATTGAGGGGCTAGTACACTTTGAAAATTTCAAAAAATCGATTTTTTTTTACTGTTTTCGAAAGTACATACATTCAGAAATATTGTGTCAAAATTTTATGAAAATCCGAGCTCTCTAAGTATTTTTTTTTTTTACCTGAACGTCAGGACCTCATTTCGTCTACCTGAGCGTATAGCGCGCCCGGCCGACCCATCGGCCGAGCGCGATGGGTCGGCCGATCAGAAAAGAGACCAGAACCAAACGAAAGCGAGCAAGACTTGAAGAAATCGACGATGATGAGCAATCAGAAGGGATTTTGTACGGTGCAGGAATTGCCGATTGTGTTTAGGTAAGAGTTTTTCATAGTATAAACTTCAAACGCGTTTTTCTCGAAACAACGTTTTCAAAATCTAGCTCCATCGTATCTCTAAAACTAATAAACCGATTCTCTTGAAATTTGAACCACATATTGTAAACATGACTCGCAACAAGATGACCCTCGATGGTTTTAAAATTTTTATTTTTACTCTTTTTTTTTTGCGAAAAACTGCGAAAAAAACGCGTATTTTTTTTACTTTTTTCGTTTTTCATCTGCCATTTTTTTATTTTTTGATAAAACTTTATATCCGAGGGTCATTTTGTAGCTGGTGTCATACTGAATCTAATGGACTTTGATTTTTTTGTTTCAGACATGCCGTTGCCGAGTTGTGATGGAGCTACCTAGCCCACCTATTTTTGAGGCGTTACGTTAAACTATAGTTTTTGTACTTAAAAATGAATAAAAATGAATTAAATTTTTTAAATGTATTTCAAGACTTTATTTATCAAGCCCAACAACTTTTATATTCATATCTTTTATAAAATCCTCAAAAAAATAATCGCGAAAATAGCCTTTTTTTCGTGGCTCCAAAGTGGACTGGCCCCTTAAGGTCAAGTGTCACACCGACCGAGCGGCCATGAGTGCGAGAGAGATAGCTGATTTGCAGATTCCCAATGATTTCGGAAACGGTTGATTTTTGGAAAAAAAGAAAAGAAACACGTTCCGCTCTGTTGAACGACGAACAACGGCTTTCTCTTCTTTTGCCCGAAATATGTTCCGTCTAGGAGAAAACTTGGCAGTAGGATTTTTATCGACTGGACGTGTGACACATGGCCTTAAGCAAAAACAAATGTAGCGTCACTTAATCTTCAATATCTCGACAACGACTGAACCGAATGTCATGAAATTTTTACACGTATCATTTGAAGATTGGTACTATCCGAAAAACAAAAGCGGCATGGCATTGGCGGCGCCTTCTGTGTGTCAGTCCCGGGACTTAATGACCCATGTGTTATATTCCTCGCGTGTATCAATATGAAACTTGAAACACATGTTCCTTAGAAGGTGTAGAGGTGCACTAATCAAGGATATTTCGAAAATCAACTCTTAAGGGGTTGTGCAATGGGGTGTAAAAGATTTTGTATGGAAAACTTCCCTTGCGTGTATCAAGTTGAAACTCGGTATAAATATTCATCAAAGCAAATAATAAAACGTATATTTTCGGATTTTTCAAAAGCCCTAACGCGTGGTGCTACTTCCTAATGAACTTTCAATGGGCCAAATCACACGCGGGCGGAAGCTAGTAATAAATATTATTGGTATACCTCGGAGGCTAGCGGATAATTTTGACAATTTCTCGATCGAACGTTTCACGTGTATCGCCAAGACCTCGTCGATCTCCGAGTCCATCTCGTCGTTGAGCTCGCGGCGACGATCTTTCTCTCTGAGCAAATTCTCCAAATGGGCGATTCTCTTCGAGTAGCTCTCGCGCTCCCGCCGATAATTTCTCGCTTCGGACGAATGTTGCTTCTTTATTTCGAGTTCTGTGGGACAACACGAGTCGTCAATTTTCAATTGATAATTATCGTTACGAGTGTAGTATCAAAAAGGGTTTTTTTTTTAAATTTCTAATATTTATTCTCCGTCAATGATTGACCTCGTGACTCGGAATCTTGCTGTAGATCCTGAAGGGCTTTCCTCAAGCGTCTTCCTTCATCGACGAGGTTCGCGCGCTCCTCAAGATATGGCTCTAACTTGATGACGAGTCGTCGCATCTTTTCCTTCGAGTTTGCAAATTCCGTGACAATCTTCTCGTCGATAATCGCAGCCTTTTCCTGCTCGCTCGGGACTCTTGTCGAGGATACTTGCATAGTCAATTGTTCAATGGTACACTCCATGTAGTCCTTCGAAATTTCGAAACACTCCGCCAGTATGGAAAATAAAAATAAAAAAATAATCCAAGAACATGCGTATACACGAGCGGCGGAAAATACGAGCATACGTTACGAACTTTACCGCAAGTTTGTTTACTTTTTGCAAAGCAGTGCAATTATAAGGGTTTAGGCTAATGTGATGATTAAACAAAAAATCGTTCGTCGCTCGTGGCAACTCAAATTGACGAAAAAGGTCCAACATTATGGGGCAAAAATTGCAAATTGAAGGTAAACTTATGATTACAACGATAGAACTGTTAGTGAAACTAAACGCGTTTTTCTCGAATGTTTTTCAATACGGTGTACACGATTTCTCGACATCTACACGGCTAAAGACAAATATTTTATTTAAGGCGGGCAACCAGTTTAGATGCTTCAAAAAATCAATTTTTTTTTTAATTTCATAAATCGTTAGCAAAATATCTTGAGAATACACCCTGAAAATTTCAAAACGATATTCGGATTCTTTCTAACGGTATGTTTGGAAAAAAAGGACGTATCGACAACGACGATGAGGACACGCCAAGGGACACAGCGGATTACACGGAGAGAATTAAATGTTTAAAATTACCGTGCAGTAACGGTAACCAGATGACAAATCTGAAACTTCGCTTATTATTACTGAGTAAAACACAGATTTTCACGAAAATAAAATAAAATTTCTTCTTCAGATAGAAAATTTTACCAGATTTTCTAGTAAATTTTCATGTGTAACAAAATACGCAAAACATAAATTTAAAAAATATATAATATCAGCGAAATTTTACTGTGCATTTTATTATTTTATGCCTTTCAAAAATTTCTATGAAAAACGTAACGTCTTTATAACAGTTATTTTAAGATTTATCATAAAATTTAATGAGTGTTATAGGAAAATGTATTGTGCTCTCGGTAAAAATTATCGTGCGCGCTACCCTTCTTGTATAGTAAAATTTTAGCTACGTATTTGAAATTTTCTGTAACGTGAGTAAAAAAAAACTTGTCGCATACGAATTATTATGCTTTTCTCACTTGTCACCACATTGAAATATATCACGGTAATTTTTACCGTGAAATTCACGACAAAAATTACTTTTTAATTCTCTCCGTGTACACCTTAATTAATGCATGAAATAACTTGAAAAAATTACCAGAGATGTATGAAAATATGAATAAATTATTGTCAGAGTTACGAAAATTTCCGTATTTTTTTTTCACAATAAAAAAACATCCAAAAAAATCATCTAATTTTCGGTCTTCTAAAGTGGTTGCCCGCCTTAAATAAGATCTATTAAAATAAAATAGGTTTTTCCCTTGTCTTGTGGCCTACTACGACCCTACTAGTTTCGAATATTTTTTTATTATTTGTTCGAGCTATTCTTTTTAAATATTAAATATATTTAAATTAAATAAATAAAGATAAAACACGATATACCGCACGAATACGAAAAAGGAGTATAGATTCATGACAAAAAAGTGCGGTGAAAAAAAGTTTAATCATTTTTCTCTTTTTTTCATTAACAAAATTTGGAAAAAAAAGAAAGGTATCGTCTTGCCTTTTATTAACAGCCGCGACTATTTATGTATAGAAAGACTAACCATTTTCCTCAACACTGCAGAATGTTACAATAGTCTTCTAATGAAAACAAAGCCATAAGATTTTTGAGAGACTGAATCGTGTACCATTTTTTCCGTCTCTTTTGTCTTATACTACGAGATAAAACCAAATCACAGATTTATTAGAAATAAATAAAATATTTAGTTATTAGACAATATTAAAGAGATCTTGATTTAAATAAATAAATATATTTAAAACAAATAATTTTAATAATGGAATGCAACAGGAAACATTTGATTTCACGAAAAATCTAGTTAATTCTATAAAAAAAAATCGAATCGACGCATCTAGTTAATATCAAAAGAATTTTTCTGTCAGAAATCTAGTTAATTCAAATTGAATTTAATTAATTAATTTCAAAGTTAATTCAAATTTCTGTCAGTTTTTCTGTCAAAATCTAGTGACTTCAAATTTAAAAAAAATCACATAGACCCATCTAGTTAATATTAAAAGAATTTTTCTGTCAATTTTTCTGTCCGAACCGATTCACTTGAAATTTGGTACACTCATTCAGTGTAATAGTAGTTTAGTCTTGACCGACGTTTTTCTTCTAAACATTTTTTTCATTAGTTATCAACAACAATGTCATTTTTCCACGAAAAATCGAGGAAAAAATTCAAATATTTTCTTTTTGATGATTGAAACGCGATAATAAAAAAAAGTTCGGTCACGTTCCAGCCAATATTATCTCTTTTCAGAAAAAAAAACTCATTTTTTATCTTTCAGATCAACCGGGTGGCGAAAATCAAGTATAAAGTTGAGTCCTTCACGTTCAAAGATTCGACGTGTGCGAATATTTTCCGCCAGTATTGCGTACATATATATGTTAGATTACTTCGTTACGTTGCCAATGTTCGCATATCGTACGTTCGTCATTGGTACAATTCCTCATCTGCTGCATCCTCGAGGCCGTTCTTTCACTTTGGAAAATGTCATTTTTACGTGTTCCACAACGTCTCGACAATTCGTCCTCCACTGCATCAAGATCTTCGTGAAGAGCTGTCCTGATTTTTCGTATTTCGGAAGTCTGAACCTTGCTCAAACTACCGATCGAGCTGATCTCCGTTCTGACCGTCACTTGATGTGTCTCGAATTGTGAGATCTTGCTGTTTTTTGTCTCGAGCTCGGAACGCAGGTCGTCAAGTTCGCTCTTCATTCTCATCTGTTTGACGCAAATTCAATGGATAGACGTACGAAGTTTTACACATCAATAATCGACAAATTTTTATACGTCGTTTAGGAAGTTCTTCATCTGAAATGTTTTTTTAACAATGTTTGACAACTCCATGTTCAGCAGTGACATACGAGCGAATCGTCGTTGAAGCATTGTGCTGCTAAGAGAAAATTTTATCCGCCTCATGGCAGAAATTTCATGACGAACGGATACCAACCCTTATCTATTTTCTTTTTCTGCAAATCGCCCCAACACTTTTTCAACTGCAATGTTTTTTTAACAATGTTTGACAACTCCATGTTCAGCAGTGACATACGAGAGAATCGTTCTTGAAGCATTGTGCTGCTAAGAGAAAATTTTATCCGCCTCATGGCAAAAAATTCATGGCGAACAGTAACCAACCCGTGCGGAAAATTGGCAGGGCATACACGGAGAGAATTAAAAAGTAATTTTTGTCGTGAATTTCACGGTAAGAATTACCGTGATATATTTCAATGTGGTGACAAGTGAGACAAGCATAATAATTCGTATGCGACAAGTTTTTTTTTAACTCACGTTACAGAAAATTTCAAATACGTAGCTAAAATTTTACTATACACGGAGGGTAGCGCGCACGATAATTTTTACCGAGAGCACAATACATTTTCCTATAACACTCATTAAATTGTATAATAAATCTTAAAATAAATTTTATAAAGATGATACTTTTTTATAGACATTTTTCAAAGGTATAAAATAATAAAATGCACAGTAAAATTTCGCTGATATTATATATTTTTTAAATTTAAGTTTTGCGTATTTTGTTACACATGAAAATTTACTAGAAAATCTGGTAAAATTTTCAATCTGAAGAAGAAATTTTATTTTATTTTCGTGAAAATCTGTGTTTCACTCAGTAATAATAAGCGAAGTTTCAGGATTGTCATCTGGTTACCGTGACTGCTCGGTAATTTTTAACATTTAATTCTCTCCGTGTACAATTTGGGACCTTCAAGGGATTGTTTGTGAACTTCATAGTAGGGTTTTCCGTAAATGAGCCGAACCGGACCCCTATTTGGGAATGGTAGGGTAGGTAGGTTGACTAAAACTATGGTCTAAGTACGGAGACCAAGTAAGGGCCTTTAAGGGGTGTAGTTGTAAATTTCCTAGTAGCGATTTCCTCAATACTATCAGACTTTGCTATTATAGGGGCAAATCAGTATAAATTGCTTGACTTAAAGAATTTGTGGAATAATAATCATCGAGATCGATTAGATATAATAATTAAACTATGCGTTTAGTAGACGTGCTGTGATGCCTTGAACCAACACGCATGCAGTACCGTTTATTGATGGCCCATGTGAGGCCCATTGATGGCCCACTGATGGCCCATGTGAGACTTCCAGACTAAGGCCTTAATAAAGTTAGGGAAAATTAAGATAGGCCCGATCAAAGTCCGAACTTAATTTCCGTACGGCAAGACCCTAAGCTTTAGGGTTCTAGTTTTTTTTTTTCTTGTTCGATGAAGTCGATACGACGTTACCTCTTGCTCGTTGTACTCCGACAGTGTTTGCTTGATGAATCCCAGCAGCCGATTGATCTCGTCTTCTTGATCGGCCAGGCTGATAGCCTGTTCTCTGTTCAATTTTATCAGATCGTTCCTCTCGTCCATCAGGATCTTCATCTCGTCGAGTTTCCTCTGGCAAAGATCAAACGACGCGTTACTCATCTCTTCGTCGTCTCGAACTTTTGTGAACTACTTTGGTGAATCGAATGCATCTTACACTCAGAGAATCCCGCTCCTTCCTCAACGTCTCCGCTTCCTGTATACGCGCGCGAAGTTCTTGCATCTCTTGTGTATGGCCGGAACAGGCTTGGGATTTTTCCGCAAGAGTGCTCTTGAGATGATCCGTCAAGCATTTTAAGTCGTAGAACTGTAATTAACGAGATTTTTATTGATAAATTATCATTTGTTTCATAAAATGAATGTTAATTATTAAAGTTAATGAAATGAAAGTTAATGAAATTAAGGTTAATTATAAAAATGAATTAATTGTTCGAATTTCGGATGATTGAGAACAAATATACCTTCTGCTTCCAATCTTCCATTTGCGTGTGCATCCGGTCACCCGTGGCCAGCAATTGCTCCTGGGACATCTAAGAAGTATGTAAAAAGCAAAATGAAGAAAAAAAGTAAAAATAAAAAGGGACGAGATTGCATTGGATTGTAAGGGCGTACGAAAAATATACCTTTAAGTTTCTCCGCAGATTTTCCAGCGTGTACGCCTTCTCGTTCAACGATGTTTCAAGATTCCGGCAGATTTCTCTTACTTCATCCAGTTCCGCATTTTTCGCCTGAAATTCAATTTGTAAAAATAGACTATTCATTTTTATGGAGAATTATTGTGGCACGTGACGACCCATTATAAAAAAAAAAACAATTGTGAATAATATTAATATTAATAATATAATAGCCCCAAACAAATCCAAACAATTGTAAATAATTTTGAAAAGAAAATGAAAATTCTTTTTTTTTTTTCAAATTATATTTGCGATGCGCAATGGCATAGCCAGCATTTTTCGCTGGCGGAGGGGGGCTCGGCTCCTCCCACTCCCAGTACCATGGTTTGTCAAATTAAAAAAAATATGCTCATGTTCAATAAAGACCGCTTAGTAAACATACCAAATTTCAATATTCTATATTTAATATTTTTCGCATAAAAAAATTGGTGTAAAATCGAACATTTTTTGGCCCAACAACGTAGTAACCTCTAGTTACTAGTTATACCTGAAGTAGTAATTCCTATGCTTGTACACAGGGCAACCGCATTGGTACCAACCCGATTTTCCGATGAAAAATTAATATCTCGTAGAATAAAAAATGTATATAAATACTTCGAAATTAATGCAATTGTACTATTTTACTTTACGGAGCATTCTTGAAGTTTTCGTATTTACTAAACTATTTAGTTGCGATGCGAATGTCGAAACATGAAACTTGGCTTCTGAATTTTTCAATACTTAGAGCAATTTATATCAGACATTTAGAGCTATTTATTATATTAATTATCAGATAGAAATGTTTATAGAAATTATCTGATAGATCATCTCAATAAAGTGCTGTTTAAGTTTGACAATTAAAAAAAAAAAAACAATATTTGGGTCCATGAAAGGAATACCTTGAATATTTGTTTAATTTACGTAATGAAATAGCTACTTTCTATACGAATTAATAAAATTTCGGGGGTTGAGGGGGTGCATTGCCCATCTCAGCCCTCCCCGAACTACGCCAATGGCGATTCGTGTGCTGGAGGAAAAGAATACGAAAACAAACGTACGGCAAGCTCGTGATTAAGTGCTATAATCTCGGAATCCTTTTTTATGATGACCTCCTGATTGGTCTTTCTTCCGTGAGTTCGTGAATGCTGTACGGCGTTCTCGTCGTGTCTCGTTCGTCTGTCGTTCGATCGATCGGTATCCTCGTACGTTCCCGAAGACGAAACGGTACCTTCTTGGCTACCTTCTGAATCGTCCGCGGATGAGGAGTCACGATCGCTTTCGACGTAGTGAAAATTACTGGACGAGCTGCAAATCGATTGAATCGGAGTTCCCGGACGTTTTGGAATTCCGGTCTCGTCGTCGGCTATTCTGGTCCTTCGTAACAGTCCAACTTCGCTCCTTTCGATTTGCACGTCGCCCGAGTAGTCCTGAAAATTGTATCTTCCCTTGAAATCGATCCTCGGACTTATCCAATACTAACATTTCTCGCAAAAAAAGCACACTTTGAATTTGACATTATTTTTTTGACAATTGTATTTTGTGGAGATAGGTATTTTTTTTTTGAAAATCACTATTTCTTAATCTTGAATGAAAATACTTTAGGTGAAAATAATACTTTTTATTTCGAAACGTGGCCATATTTCGAAAAATAAACAAAATCGAGAACGGCTACGCTTAATAATAGCGACATTAATGCAGATTGAGGGCAAATTTTTTTTTTGTTTCAGACGAATCAAACCAAAGATTTCAATCCAACCAGGAAGAGGGAAATTTCCGATAAGCGTGTTCACTCCGCCATTTATTGTAAAGCAACTATTGTTTTTTTTTCAATAAAAGTTTACTTGAATCTACTTTAATGTTTGTAAATTATCATATCATCAATTGAGCCAAAAAAAAACCATTAAGTGAATTTAAAAGATTCATGAAAAAAGCTTATTTTCCGACCGTCACAGTAGGGTCAGAAAAATGAGCTTCTATTTGGAATAGACTGGAAAATAAGCTTCTATTTGGAATAGACTGGAAAATAGACTGGAAAATAAGCTTCTATTTGGAATAGACTGGAAAATAGACTGGAAAATAAGATGCTTTTTGGAATAGACTGGAAAATAAGCTTCTATTTGGAATAGACTGGAAATTAGACTGGAAAATAAGCTTCTTTTTGGAATGGACTGGAAAATAAGCTTCTATTTCAGATAGACCTCCCTTAAGCTTCTATTTGGAATAGACTGACTTACGGCATCCCGCAAATGTTTTTTCTGCTCAGGTGTGAGTCGGAGCGATTTGTACTTCTCCAGTTGGCGGCGTACCGAGGCCAGTTCCGTTTGGCCCATTATTATCAGGTTCTCTATCAGGACGTCGTACGGTACGAATCTCCCGGACTGCGAAACATCAAGAATTCTTTCAGAGATAGAATTACCAGCTAATATCAGTGGCTCAGGAATTTCGTTCAAATCGCATTATCCAGAGTTATACATTTTTTTTTTTAAGTTTTACAAAAGTTTCTCTCTCGGAACTGGAAAGAGTAAAGTGACAAGTAAAAGAGAATCGTAAGTGCCCGCAAGAGCAAATTGACAATTATGGAAGAAAAAAAAAAAGCTTGCTCTGCTCGTCCACTTCCGCTTTTTGCTACCGGACTACCACGAGCCACACGGACCATCATCTGATACTCATTGGCATGATACTCGTTGGCACTCCAACGACAGCGTACCCTCGGAGTATTTCAAGCAAAAAAAAAACACATTTACGAACCGGCACGCGATTTTCCATGATTTCACGAAAGTGACGACAATTGTCCAGGGCGTTCGGACTCCAGGCTCGAAGATCCGAGCAAGAGTTGAACATTTTGAGTCGTCCCTCGGAGCGTTTTCTCGCCACAACGTAATCCCCATACCTCAGCAAAGGATTGGTATTGAATTTTCCGGTCAGAAAAATTCTCGAACCGTGTTCGGCGTAAGACATTTTTACTCGTCTGTGTCGCTTTTAATTTTCCCGTGGCTCGCTCACTCGTCGGGTGGATGGGTGGACAATTCTCAAACACGTCGGTACTCCATCACGCGCAACGTTCACCCGATAAACCGAAAAATATCCCTCGCGAATCACGACCGCCCGAATGAACAAGAAAATCAAATAATTCCACCTCGCTCCGACATGTTTGTTTGAATCCCATGGTGATTGCTCATTTGTTATGAAGCTTCTTCCTTCGAGTTCACGAACATCCGTCTGTCAGAATTCAAAAATCGTTTCAAATGCGTTACCGAAAAAAAAAATATCCACTGGGCATGTTAGACGTGAAGCGATGTTGATTTTCGTTAGAAAGTTTAGACATTAATTTTCAAGATATTGAGGGAGGTTTCTACTTTGTTCGGCCAAAAAATGAAGTTTTATGTGCGAATTAAATGAAAAGTTTCATACTTACACCTAATCTGCTCTGCCAGGTCCATAGAGTAAACCTTCCTCTTCTTCAATAAGTTCTCCTCGAGCCGTCCACTCCAGTCTTCGGGCCAATCTTGTCTCTTTTCATCCAGTGGAATATGGTGCGTCAGCTTTCTTCACGCGCACCGTACTCCTCTTGTCGGCCATTATTCTTCCTTGGGGTTCATTTGTGATGCCCGTCACTTCCATCATACGCAGTAGGGGAGTGATACCTTCGTTGAAAATACATGCGGCAATAAAAGATGCCAGTTCGATAATTTTTTCCAACCAAAAAGTCGTCTCGCCTGGTCTTGGGTGCTGATCACCGTCCTTTCTTACTTCTAAGGACAATTTCGACGAAGATGGACACTAGGGTCCACCGTTCATTGTTTTGGAGCATCACGCCAACGATATTATCTGGAGTGATTACTCCAACTGTCGTCTCTAGTCTCCGTCTCGTCTCGGTCCAAAAGGCACTACTACTACTACTAATTGTATCTAAATTGTTGTACTCATATAAATAATAATAATAATCAAATGCAAACCCATCCACGTAGGAACTGAAAATGAAGGGAGCCATGAAGGATGTAGAAGTAGGAGCAATATGGCAAAGAATAAGAGACGAAGATATGGAGGGAGTACAAAAGATAATCAAAAGAGCTATACAAATAAAAACGAACCAGGAAATACAACAAGACTGCTACAAAATTGAGAATTCAACATATTGCAGGCAGTATAAAAATCGAAGAACAAAATATAGAAATAAGACAGTACTGAGAGGACAAGTGCGTAGAGGGAAGAATTAAAGCAACACGAGTAAAGTTAAGATACGTTAATATGAGGAGGTAAAAAAAGGGATACGCAGATACTCGATGTCGATGTTGTAGAAAGGAGAAAGAAATTTTGGAACGCATTCTTGAAAGTGAGAAAATAAAAGAAAAGAATAACGAAGCAGGTAGTTCGTTTGGAAAAGTGGCGAAGAGGCTACGAGGGAAAGGCACTGAAAGAAATAATTAATAGAGGAATGAAAGGGATACCGATAAAATAATTGTGCGCGTATGCAATCGGGGTCGGGGAGGGAAGAATACTGAATTTGATGAGGGGTGGAGGCAGTGTGAACGAAGCCGGCAAAATTCTGAAGGAAAGCGTAGAAAAGAAAAAGGACCAAGACATCCAAAAAGATTGGGGCGGGGATAGACAGGTCGACCTATAATAAAGTCTACAAGGCTATCGAGGAGAAGATAGGGAAGGAAAAATACTGGGAGCAGGAAGGGCTGAAAGGGACAATCAAAGAGGAATGGGCAAAACTGAGGTGCGGAAACGTAGGGAAAGCGGGGAAAAAAGGGTTCGAGAACTGGATGTGTGGGGTGTGTAAAAAGGAGGAGGAGACGATTGAACATATCTGGAAATGTGAAAAAAAGCGAGGAATAAAATTAACAAGTGGGTCGAAGGAGTGGACAAGTGGACAAAGGGAAAAGAAGGGAACAGTCTCGGAGAATGGTGGATTGAGACCCTGAAAGGAGGGATAGTTAAGGAAATATGCTATTACACAAGAGATTTTGGAAGGTTAGCAAGGGAAGAATCAGCGACTGCGGGGTACAGTCAAACAACAGACTAGCAGTCAATGGGGAACCCGGAGAGGGTGAAAAAGAGAAAAAAAAGGGAAAGCGTAGCTATAAGAAACATAAACTATAAGAGATCGATTAAAACAATATTTTAGCTACCTATTTATTTTTATTCTTTATGTGTAAGAAAAATTAGGCGTAAGGTTTAAATGTAAACATAAAGGTTGTAAGCAAACGACGAAAATGTAAGAAGCGCAAAGCTTACAAGCTTTGCGCTTCTTACATTTTACTTAAATGTAAGATGTAAGAAGCGCAAAGCTTACAAGCTTTGCGCTTCTTACATCTTACATTTTACGCTTCTTACAAATACAATACAATACAATAATTGTGCGCGTATGTGAGAGGCTTCGAATGCATGATGAGAAAGGAAGCATAAAGAAGAAAAATGACAAGATAAATGTAAAAAAGAAAGAGGAAGAAACGTGTAGAAGGGTATCAATGTACAGAGGGGGGAAACTGTGTAAAAACTCACAAGCGTGTACTTGGAAATAAAGAACGATACCAATAATAATAAAAATATCGAAATCAATTCGCTGGATATTTTATTCGGGTACAGGAGCAAGAAAAAAAAAGTCACTCGTATACAATAAAATATTTTATTTCGTAAGCTGCCATTAAAAAGAATTACATAATCATACTCATATATATATATATATATATATATATATATATATATATATGTATGTATATATGTATACTAAAACTATATATGTATAACGCCACTAGGTATTCTCACGTTTTGCCATTCAATTTTATACATTCCCAAAAAAAAAAAAGAAGAAACAGTCCTGTCGTGCTCTCCCAACAAAGTGGATGGTTGCATCGCGTGACGCGTCGCATTTTTTTTTCCTTTTTTAAATTTTAAGTACACTTATTTTCTCCAACTCTCAAATTATACTGATATTCAAAGTTGCCCACGTTGGCGTGCCGCTCTTTCGCGATATTCGCAAACACTTGCGCGCCTCTTGTGTCTTCCCTATTCCTTTGCATTACAAATTTGACGAGGAACGAATCACGCCCCCCCCCCCCCCCCCCCCCCCTGTACACAGTACAGTGAAATTTATTTCACGAGTCAGGCTCGAGCGAAAGTTTTTTCTTTCTTTCTTTTCTTTTCAACATTTAATGAAACGGAGAGTTGGGAATAAAATAGCGTGATTCTGCCTCGTGTTTCTCAGTCGTCGGTTTTTGATTATTTTTCGCCATCTTTCGCAGCGACTCTCCCTCTCTCTCTCTCTCTTTTTTTGTAAGACCACATTTTTCGACATATGAAAGTAATTTCTTTTTTGCTTCAATTTGGAAGAATCTTATCTTAAGTAAGACTACACAAGATTTTTCTCGCTGCACAGGATTTTTTTTTTTTACATTGCTATCGGCAGCCGTTGTGATAGGGTGAAAGGGTAATACTAAAACGTAATACTAATGGTATTTTTTTGTTTACGATCGTAAAGCCGCTTGTAAATACCGGCGTAAAAAAGAAAAGAAAAACAATTCGCCAGGGTGGTCGCCTCGGATATTCTCGTTCCTCGCGACTCGAAAATTCGTAGATTTTCCAGTCGCGATCGGAATTCCATGTCGATACAAATAATTCGCGATATTTTACGAGAATTGGAAAAAAGAAAAATTGTATCTCGATTTTATCCCCGAAAATACTTTTTCTGGGCTTTCGCGCTGTTTCGGCAATTGGACACCCTGGCGCTTAAGGCCCCTCAAGGATACGGACGTGTTTTACAAAAAAAAAAAATTGAAGTATCCTCAACGTTTAAACGTTTGAAAAAAAAAAACAAACGAGTCGATATTGAACAAGTTTGGAATGTCAGTGACGACGTTTTCGCGTTTTTCGAGTCCACCGTGCCTCCCGGAAGTACGAGCGTATCGTGCCCTGGACGATGAGAGGCGCGAGGCTCGAAAAAAGGCACTTGTCTTTTTCTGTTGTTGATTGTTTTTTTTTCTTCTTCTTGCTTCGAGCTTGTCCGTGTTTAGATTAGTTTTTAGAATAATTTCTACAATTCTTCGTTTATCGATTGAAATTAATGACAATTAGACGCGCTGCCTCCTTTGACTCTGATACAGAAAAATATTTAAATCGTATCGATTCGCTTTTTCTTTTTTTCTACGAATATGAGAACATTTATTAATTTATAAAGTCGTTTCAATTTAATGACAAAACAAAAATCTTTCGTCATTGTCGTCAATCGTTATTTAAATTTGAAGAAATTATTCTAAAAAATTACGCACTCGTCAGATCCAATTGGATCGCGGTTAGTTAGTTCGAAGCCACTCTATTTCTATCAACACTTCATTAATTATTCAAGTTTTCATCAGAAAACTCGAACTCATCGATATTACAAACTATCTTTTTTTTTCTTCGTATAAATTCCATTGAGAAAACGCCGTAAAAGCGTAAATAATTTTTAAAACATTGCCCACTTTATCGTTGTCACGAATATTCGTGAAAACCTGTGGGGGGAAAAAAAAATCCCCCCTTTCCTTCATCTTCGTTCTTGATATGACGTTTAGGCACTTCGGTTACGAACGTTGCGCGATATATCAGGACAAAACGAGGGCAACGTCGCAAACGTTCGTGTTCTGAGCGACCAAATAGAGTGCTTTCGATTATAACGCGAGTACGACTCGTGCGATACTAAAAAAAAAAAAAAAAAAACATCTCGCGTTATAAGACCAACGACAGTTTTACAATTCGGCAGAGAAAAAAAAAATACACATTAATTCCTTCTCTTTACCTATGTAACAACAGTAACGATAAATATCGACAATATCGATAAAAAAAAAAAAAAATCGGTTGATAAACTTCGAAAACTTCAACACACTAAGTACGCAGTTGTTTTTTTTTTTTTTCGTTTTCTCTTGAAGGGAGTCGAACGTTTTTCCCATGAATGTTGAAGGATACTGCGTTCAATTGGCTAGATTTCAATTTTAAAACAAATTCTCGACGACGCGGTGGAACTTCGTCGAAATTGAAATTTCAATTGACGTCTGAATTAAAAAAAAAAATGTGTCCTTAAACATTCCCCGGGGAAACTCCTTCCCCTCGTGTTGAATACATCGATCGTGGGCGGTGCACGATCGGCGCCAAGGGTATCGCCAAGAGAATTCAACATTGTCTCATAGAGGATACTTGGAATGATTGGTTTTTTTTTATATCAGTGTAAAGAATGATGCAACGCGTATTTTCTCGTCGAATATTTCATTGAGAGTCGAGTCACGAAGTCTCGCTCTTGGCGGCTTCCTTTCTTTGCGTAATTTGCGTTTCGCGGACACATCGAGCTCGAGGATCGATTTTACGCGGATAATTTAAGTAAATGTTGCTGCCCCCGTGTTTTTTTTTCTTTCTTTCTTTCTTTCTCGTGTATTCGCTAAATTACAGAAATATATACGCGCTATATATATATACAATCTGATGATATAAAAATCGCTTGTGAAACATTTGATCGAATCCGCGCGTGACGCGACGCTTGAGTAATATTTAATCGTGAGTGCCCGGGAACGCGTGGATCCACAATTCCATTGGAATAACAACGGTTTGCAAAACGGGACTCTTTCATCCTTCCCCATCTCCCTCGCACCCGACATCCTCCGCTCTCTTAAGTACACTTTAGATTTAACGATAATTAAGTACTATCCGGTAAACGTTTAATACTCCTCTCACAAATTGCTGCCGTGCGATTATTATTTCTTGGGAGATTGAAACGGTAATAAAATTATTACACCTTTAGCCCGTTATCCGAGCGTTTTTTCCATGGGTTAAATTCTCTCTCTCTCTCTCTCTCTCTCTCTCTCTCTCTCTCTCTCTCTCTCTCTCTCTCTCGCTCTCTCTCTCTCGATACACTTTATCTACAAACGCAATTGGGGGGGCGGATAGGGAGATATACTCGTCGCTTCTCGATCGTGTAGCGAGCAAAAATCATCTCGCGTATTATCATACTTTGGGCATTAACGTAATCGTGGCGAGATTTCTGTTTTTTTTTTCTTCTTCTTCTTTTTCTAGGTCGTTGACAATTCGATCGAGAAACATCGATCGTATTCTCGCTCGGTAAGCGACACGCTCGATTCGGAACGTAAAATTAAAAGAAAAATGGCTCTTCTCGTTTCAACATTCGCAGCGATAAAAAGACGAAACGAGCCCGAAATACTGACAAAATCGAATAAAAGACGCTACCTTTTTTCATTTTATTTTTTCGTTTGCTTTTCTTTCAATTGGAAGAAAAAATTGACACTAATTTAAAAACGCCACGAATGACTTTTTCTTTTTTACGCCGATCCTGCTTTTCGGTCGCGAGTATTGAGACTGCGTAATTACGAGTGAACTTCAATTGAATCGTGGAATATGACTTCGATTTTCCGACAGGCGTGAAGCCTTTCCTTTCTCGATTTAAGACGTTACACCACATTGGCGCTTGGAAAAATAGATATAAAAATAAAATCTTTTTTTTTTGTCGCGACTATTAAATAAAATAATTACTATCTTTGACAAATACATTTTAGTTTTATGAACAAATAAAAAAAAACGAATAAAAATAAATATAAAATCGCGGAGATATAAGTCGTTTAGTAGGACCCACTTTTCCAAAATGGTGGACAAAATATCGCGCGATCTACTCAACCGATTTTGATGAAATTTATACCACATATTCTTTATAATATTATCCAGGATGTAGCATATGATTTTTTTTTATTGGATCCCGCGTTTATTTTGTAAACTCAAATTTTGGTAAAAATCAAAGTTTTTCTTTCGAACAGCTGTCAATTCTACAATTTTTTGTAAAATAATTTTTTCCCTATGCTACATATTGGCTATTACCTTTCTTTAGAAGACTTTTTTTTGTTTATTTCTTAGACGATGCCTGACAAAGAAAAAAATTCTACCATCGGCAAGGATTTTCCAAAGAGAGTCCTACTGGATGACTCATATCTTCGCCATTTTTTTAAATTTCTTCATTCGTTTTTTTTTTCAATTTGTTCACAAAACTATAATTTTTATTTGTAAAAAATAAAAACTAACTTTTATTTGTAAAAAATAAAAACTAATTTTTATTTGTAAAAAATAAAAACTAATTTTTATTTGTAAAAAATAAAAACTAACTTTTATTTGTAAAAAATAAAAACTAAGTTTTATTTGTAAAAAATAAAAAATATCTTTTATTTGTAAAAAATAAAAATTATTTTACACATTTAATAGTCGCGTGACAAAAAGAAAACTTTTGATTTTTATACCTATTTTTCCAAGCGCCTTTAATCCAAACGCCTTTAAAGACACGCAAACACAATTTTTCGCAACAAGATTTTTGTTTCTTCCGAAATCTTCGATCAACCGTTTCTCGAAAAATGAAGAGATTTTTTTTTTTTTTTAATACCGTAAACGCGATCACGGATTCACTCGCGCGCGCCTCGTAATTTTGTTCATCCCTGAGCGACAAACGAAGGGAAGATTTTATTTATTGCTTCGTGATTCCATCGGGAAGCTCGTTTATTGTCGTTCCTTGTTTTTTTTTTCTTTTCGTCCCTCCCCGCTCTTCGCTCAAAAAAGGCTCTTCCTTTTCTCTTATTTTCTCATCAGACCTGATTAAGTTTTTCGTTGTCGATAAAAAAAAATAAAAAATAAAAAAAAAATCGACGATCGGAAAGTCTAAACGCGACTCGAGAACGAGGCGATTCCCTTCTAAACTTTACAGATGCAACACACCTTGATCGTGAGCGAACAAGTTGTGATGATGATGATGATGCATGTGGTGATGTTGAGAGCCAGCTGTGTGAACGTCCTCGTGAAGCGGTACACCGGTTAGATCGACTATCTCATCCGCGTCCTCGTCGCTCACCGTTGCCACGCTCTGCGTCGATTGATGGCTGCCCGACGATAATTGGCTGTTCCGCGAGAAAGAGCCGCGTCTCGGTGGAATGAGCGCGCCACGTTGATTTGCCGGCTTCACGGTTATTATTAGGTTCGACGAGTTCGCGATCATCATGTCCGTGACCTTCGGATAATAGACAATTTGTTTTTTTTAAATCTATAATTAGTCAATACACTCGATACTCTGTGGCTACTCGTGAGACCACAATGGTCTATCAGATACGAAAATAAAACTGCAGTATTTACGATAATTTGAAGGAGAAAAAATCGTGCTTTTTATCAGCTTCGCGCGAACAGTCCCATCGTTATAAATTTACTGTTCACCGCTCGTGTAAGAAATTTTAATTCTCATAGAATACGAACGACTAAAGTATAATAAAAATCGAACAGAAACTAATAAAATATCACATATTTTACGAATTTCTGAATTACGTACGACAGCCTTTAAAAAAATAATCCATTAAGGTGTATTTTAACACAAATTGCGAGATCCACGGAGACGAAGTCGCGGGTAAAAGCTAGTTAAATATAAATATAAATATAAATATAAATATAAATATAAATATAAAAATAAATATAAATAAATAAAATATAAATATGAAATAACAATAAAATTATAAATCAATAAATATAAGTAAAATATAAACATGAAATAAATAAATATTACAAATAAAATATAAACCCAAACAAACCCAAACAAATAAAATATAAAATAAATATTATAAATAAAATATAAATTAAAAATAACGATAAAACGTTATCCTTCAGTGTTCATCTACACCGCACGTCCATTAATTGGTGTCCGAGTGTCCATTTACTGGTAACTTTCTCCATTCACTAGCGACTTAGTAATTTCGCTACATATTTATCAATTTCTTGATTACTCGTTGCAATTACTTCAAATATTGCTTTCTACTATCAAAATAATATCTTTTAGCGATGATAGCGATAGTTTTGATAATATATAAATTTAACGGTCCATCTGAATCCTAGTGTCGTTATTCGTTCATTGACTGGTCGGTTTGTCCGACGATACGTACGGAGCAATCGTTCGGTAAAAATGGACAAAAATGAATATACCTGGTCTAGAGTTTTGCCGGCAACTTCGATACCGTTGACCTCGAGGACTTCGTCATTTACGGCGAGAAGGCCCGTACTCTCGGCGAGACCACCGGGAACGAGTCTGCTTATGAAAACTCCTGGTACTTTCTCGATACCGCCACCCGCGGACGGTGGCAAAACCCGGAAACTCTCCCCGTCCTTTATGTAAAATCCTAGTGGCTTGTCGGAGCCGTGCTTCAATAAACGAACTCGACGACAGGTCTCGGGCAATATGTCGACGTCTATTATCGCGGAAACCTGAAATTCCATGAAAGAATAATTTACGTTCAGCGCTGAGTTTGGTATTGCAGTTGCGATAATATGCACATAAAATTTCAATTAGGTAAAATTAATAGTTTCGATAAAAAACAATCTTGAAAACTCGCTTATTTTCGGCTGCCCGAAGGGATATTTGTATTGCAATCGGTAAGTCCTCTCATTATTTGGCAATGAAAAATTATTGGGAGTACAAATTAATTCGGTCCGTTTTCAAGAGATGGCTCTGGCTGTTATGAATGTTTCATAGTGACAGCTGATTTCGGTGGTTTCAGAGAGGTTGGACATCTGTCAATAACATTCAGTTTATATCGCTTTGAGTTCCATTAAAAACCTTGTTTTTTACTGTGTTGAATATGTCAAATTTTGTGTTAACTAAGCAGCATTTACGGCAAGTTTTACTTTTCTGCTTTAATTGGAAGAAAAGTGCAGCTGAAGCGCATCGAATGCTTGTTGAAGTTTATGGCGATGATGCTCCAACTGATAAATCATGTAGGGAATGGTTTCGACGCTTTAAGAACGGTGATTTCAGCGTTGAAGACAAGCCTCGCCCTGGACAGCCAAAAAAAAATCGAAGACAATGAATTGGAGGCATTACTCAATGAAGATCCGAGTCAAACGCAAGAAGAGCTTGCAGATTCATTGGGAGTGACTCAACAAGCAGTTTCCATACGACTAAAATCCATGGGATTGATTCAAAAGCAAGGAAATTGGGTGCCTCATGAACTGAAATTGCGAGACGTTGAAAGGCGATTTTTCTCTTGTAAGCAGCTGATTCAAAGGCAAAAAAGAAAGGGTTTTTTACATCGGATTGTGACTGGGGATGAGAAATGGATATTCTACGATAACCCCAAGAAGAAAAAATACTACGCTTTGCCCAGTAAATCGTTGCCATCGACCTCAACATCAACACCGAAGCCGAATATCCATGGTTCGAAGGTCATGCTGGGTATCTGGTGGGACCAAAAGGGTATTGTGTACTATGAGCTGCTACAACCTGGCGATTCCATTACGGGCGATCGGTATAGACTACAATTGATTCGTTTGAGCCGTGCATTACGAGAAAACGGCCGGAATACGAGCAAAGACATGACAAAGTTATTCTTCTGCATGACAACGCTCGGCCTCATGTCGCAAAAGTCGTATAAAAAATATTTGGAAACGATCAAATGGGATATTTTACCGCACCCGCCGTATTCTCCGGACATTGCTCCTTCTGATTACTGGTTGTTCCGACGGATGCAGCAGAATTTAGCAGCTCACCGGTTCACTTCTTTCGCAGAAATCGAAAATTGGCTCAAAACTTGGATCGCCTCAAAAGACGAGACTTTTTTTCAAGATGGAATTCGAAAATTGCCTGAGAGGTGGGAAATAGTAGCCAGCGATGGGACAATACTTTGATTAATCTATTCATACCTTTTATTTTGAAATAAATGGATTTTTTACCACAAAAAAACGGACCGAATTAATTTGTACTCCCAATAAATGTTTCTCAATTTTTCATTACAGTTCCAACAATTCCTTTACAGCACACTTTCATGCCTGAATTCAATTTTTTTATTTTCACGACTTGGTCCAAGCCTCTGTACGATCTGTTTTTTTTTCCACTATTCCAAAATAATCTTTCACGCACACTAAGCGTTTCCCTGCAATAGGAATGTTACGGAGACGCACTTCCTTGCTCGAATTGCTTTAGCGATCATTCGCAGCACATTTAACATTCTCGCGATTGTTTTTAAGCAGGGAAAACTTTGCCAATTCCATTTTCACCAATGTTTTTCCAAAAATTAAATACTTTCATCACACGGCTAGGTATATTTTTTGTTGAAGGCTTTGCCCTAAGTATAAGTTCGTTTCCCTGCCACTTCGAGATCCCAATAGAAGTTTGCATCATTGAACGGCGCCAATAATAAATACGCGTATCTTTGTTTTCCTCGTTTTCATCGCGACGCCAAGTATTATTTGCAAATTTCAAGCGCACATCTTCCGATGGGCGTCTCAAAAAAATGTTTTTCGGATTTTCTGTACCTAAAATCTACTACATTTGTGAAAGTAAAGCAAAATATTATTTTCCATTGCACTCCGATGACGCAAACTTCGATCGCGTTCGTCTTCAGGCTCACCTGTCTGAAGTCTTGCGGATTGGAGATTGCGAGAGATGGCTTGGGTTTACCGGGTGTACCGCCCAATATACTGGATATCAAATTTTTTGGTTTCAACGTTCCGTAGCCGTTCATATCCTCGATACCCTCGTCCTTTCTCGTAATGAAGACTCTGAGCAGCGGCTTGGCCGCCAACAGCGCCCTTGCCAAATTGTTGTCGTTGTTAATGGGCAACGGATCGCCGTCCGTCGGATCGGTGTAGTAAATAAGAAAATTCAATTCCGGCCCGATGTTGTGACGCTCGGCGAGCATCTTTCTGAAATCTTCGTATCCAACGGACTCGTTGCGACTCACCGCGAAACGTATGATGTCCGCGTCGAACTGTCGACGAAACAATGAAAAGAAACTTCGTCGTTGATAGAGGCCGATCGAAGAGATTTTTAAAATCCCTATTACTATTTTTTTTCTCGTCATAGACAACCATAACCTCCAAAACGTCCTTCGTAATCGTTAAATAATTCGAGTACTCCGAAAAAAAAAACGATGCGCCTCGAGTATTTCGTCACGAGAAGAAAAAAAAACCTTGCCATACTTTGGAATCGAGTCCTCGAGTGTTTTTTTTTTTTTTTTTTCGATCGTTAAAAATAGTCGACCCCGACTGTCAGAAAAGTGTCGGATGCGTTGTCAGATAGCGCGTGCGCGCGCGCGTGTTATAACAATGAGTCATTGTCGAGACCAAATTTGGCACAGGAATTTTTCAGCATACAACGGTTATACGTTGTGTTGAGCAACGAAATAGAAACGCTCGGAGTTTCGAAAGTTACGGAGCGTTGATTTTGTAAGATTGAAAAAAAAAAAAAAAAAAATCATTTACCTTGCTTTTAACGGCGACCATAATACCGTCGCTGCACTGATGTTTACTCTTTGACATGATTGAGGGGTTACGTTTTATTTTTTTGTTTTTTTCCGCGACAAATTCCGCAGCTGTGCGTGTGGGTTCGATATGCCACAGGCGAGCGAGCGAGAACGAGCGCGCGCGCGTGCGCGTGTGTGTGTGTGTGTGTCACACAACGGAGGGCGTCGATTTCCAACGATCGCGGTTGTACGATCGGTGTTTTTTTTTTTTTTTCTGTGATGAATCTATCGTACGTACGCGTCAAAAGACACTCATTTTCGACGAGATATCCGTGCTTTGGGTGTCTCTCTACGTGACGTCAGGGACACCTGCTCACGAACGAAAACGCCAACTTAGAAATAAACGAGAAAAATCATCGCGACGCCACTCGCGTAATATTTTTCGTTTATCTTGCACGTATAAAAACAAACGCTGCCTAATGCACTATGCACTCCAATGTTTTCACCATGTTTAACGGATAAATGGAAAAATAAAAAATAACACGAACCGGAATTTATCGCAAATATTTCACGTGTTTCCGCGTGTTTATATATTCTCTATGGGAAACCCATCCCCCCCCCGCCCGCCCCTCCCTCGCATGCGTGTGTGGGTGTGTGTGTGTACACTTAACTCCCACGATATGAGCTTTTGCGTTTCAAAACATTCGAATCGTTGTGATTAACGATTTATTGCCTTTTCGCTTCGCGCGTCAACATCGCCGCGTTCAATCGAAATATAAAATATATACGAGCTTAGAGAACGAAGCCAAGTGTGCCCCACTGTGTATATGAAAGTTGACGGGTCCCGCGCGGCGCGGGGCGTTCAGGAATTCCCTCGCGATGATATGGAAGGGAGAAAGTACGATTACGCGGTCCCTCCCCCTCCCCCCCCCACCCCGCCGAGCCGAGCAGCTTTCAGCTAACGACACTGGCTTAGTTATTGGCACGGTAATATACAAGTCTGGAGACGAAGGGGAATTTCAGTAGTGAGGAATTCGTAGCCTTATCGAGCTAATTTTTCATTCGCCTCGACGCCATTGCGCGTCGTTGCTGTAGATCGGTACGATGAGGGCAGGGGGGGCTGGCACGGCCTATCCGCTACTGTGTATAAAATGCTATGCTTTTTGACCGTTGATTTTAGTTCTACCTGTGGCGCTAGTAGTTAGCTTACAATATTCCTATTGCGCGGGCGCGAGGCCCGCACGACGTACAAAAGCACCGTTTTGACTTTTGGAGGTTAAACCGCGGTGCGGAATTGATGAAATTGTTCGTAAACGTGAACTAATGCCGTGTATTGTGCCAGGTTGTACCTCAGGGTAGCCGCAAAATATTGAAAAGGTGCATTTTTTTCAACCTACCAGCCGATACTGGCATTCAAAGACTATGGAAAGAGGCTATAAATAATGACGTACGTATGGACAATATATTGGGAGTACACAATTAATTCGGTCCGTTTTCAAGAGATGGCTCTGGCTGTTATGAATGTTTCATAGTGACAGCTGATTTCGGTGGTTTCCGAGAGATTAGACATCTGTCAATAACATTCAGTTTATATCGCTTTGAGTTCCATTAAAAACCTTGTTTTTTACTGTGTTGAATATGTCAAATTTTGTGTTAACTAAGCAGAATTTGCGGCAAGTTTTACTTTTCTGCTTTAATTGGAAGAAAAGTGCAGCTGAAGCGCATCGAGTGCTCGTTGAAGTTTATGGTGATGATGCTCCAACTGATAAATCATGTAGGAAATGGTTTCGACGCTTTAAGAACGGTGATTTCAGCGTTGAAGACAAGCCTCGCCCTGGACAGCCAAATGAGCCAATGAGCTGCTACAACCTGGCGATTCCATTACGGGCGATCGGTATAGACTACAATTGATTCGTTTGAGCCGTGCATTACGAGAAAAACGGCCGGAATACGAGCAAAGACATGAGAAAAGTATTCTTCTGCATGACAACGCTCGGCCTCATCGTCGCAAAAGTCGTAAAAAAATATTTCAAAACGCTCAAATGGGATATTTTACCGCACCCGCCGTATTCTCCGGACATTGCTCCTTCTGATTACCGGTTGTTCCGACGGATGCAGCGAGATTTAGCAGGTCACCGGTTCACTTCTTTCGCAGAAATCGAAAATTGTCTCAAAACTTGGATCGCCTCAAAAGACGAGACTTTTTTTCGAGATGGAATTCGATAATTGCCTGAAAGGTGGGTAAAAGTAGTAGCCAGCGATGGACAATACTTTGATTGATCTATTCATACCTTTTGTTTTGAAATAAATGGATTTTTTACCACAAAAAAACGGACTCCCAATAAATTTTTTATTTGTCTCTTTTTTTGTTTCTCACCGTTAGTCAGCTATTCCTGGACCATACAACAGCTCCTCAGCATCCAGAGACTCATCTTTTTTTTTCATGTTTTGCACGCAGACGACCCTCGTGCGTGCTTTTTTCGGCTTCGTGCTCGGCTTCGCATATTCGCTTCGCGTCGATGTTTTGACAATATTGGTAGAGTGTTTCACCAATTTTTATGTTTAATATCTCCAATACATTTATGAGGCCAATATGACCATTGTTAAAAAGTATCGAAGCAATATTAGCGGCAGTTTCAACTGTGGGTCTGCCGCTCCACGATGTCTTTGGCGCAAATTTCCATATAACAGAGTTCAAACACTCGTTGTTATTCTGGTGAAAAGCGCCTAAACATCGTTGAAGAAGCTCGTCTTCACTAAGGTCCACGTATATCGGTTTTATTGCCGCACATCTGCCGCTCGGCGCGGTCGTGCGTTTCGAAAGGTTTCACATAAAATGCTGTATCTCCGCCAATTTTACAGATTTCTTTAAAAAATTTGGTGAGAGCATTCTTAACAAATGTATCTTTCAGAAAATGAAAAAAAAAATAACAAACAAATGTTTTTACCGTGGTGTGGGGCCTTAATTGATCTCACAATCAACCACAAACGACCCACAAACGATTGCAATTTAAAAAAACATCGAAAAGCCAATGTCGGATTGCCAAGTTCACGGTCCTCACGCACGTTACCGATAGGCCCCCTGGCGGATGACCGTAGAATTTTTACCGACCGTACGCGTGAGCCGCATGCGTGCTTGAAAGTACAGCCGCTGAAGCTAGTTCGCCCGAGCGTCGTCAGAGGGCAACAATTGATCGCGTGTATTTTTCAATCGCGAGGTTTCCCCGTGAAAAATTCGATTCGCAACTCCAGTGACGAACAGCTGTTCAACGTGGGTGGATGTCGCGAGGTCGGTGATGAAAAAAAAAAAAAAAACGAAATTCCTCGATCATGTTTATCACGAGCATTGGTGCGGATGTTCCCTCCTAGATCTCCTTCTCTCTCTCTCTCTCTCTCTCTCTCGACGATAACCTCTGTGGCCGTTTCACTTTTATTCTAGCGATCTCGTGTACTCGCGTCGTGTTGGCTTCACGTGATCAACGAGAATCAAAACAATGACATTAATTACGTGAAAAAAAAAAAAAAGAAAAAAACAGCAACTCGAACTACCGGGTACCTGAGAAAACGAGAAAAAAAAAAAAACTAAAAAAAATACCTGCGTTTCAGACGTCAGAATTATTACGATCGCGTTGAAATAAAGGCATTGATATGGCTCAATGTAAGTTAACCCCGCGTGAATTTATCGGCAACGCGTTCTCACCCCAAATAGGAGCCGTTTGCTCGACTATCGCCGAATCCGTTTGCCAGAAGAACAATCTCTCGTTCATCGAGCTTCTTCAACCTTTTTGCAACCTCAATACCGAAGGTACGTAGCCTTTTTTTTTTTACCCTTCCTCGTACAGCTCTAGAGCCATGCCGTGCAACTTTACTCGCAATTGATAGGTTACGCCTAGTTGTAAAAGTCGAAAAAGTATGAATTTCTACAAAACCATAATATTTCGACGGTGTATCGTTTTATAAATGCTCACGCAAAATTTCAAGCTGATCCGAAGAAAAGTGACATATTTGTAGGCTGTTGACGTTCGTCGGAACGCGTCGGAGCGCTAGCTGCGTTAAGGACAACGCTTCCACTTTTTACTTACCTCCCATTGACTTTTGTAAATGAAATATTGTATGTATATTCGTAAAAGATTGCCAATGGATTTTGTGTACCTGTGCCTGGCCTTTTTTTTGAGGATTTTATAAAAGATATGAATATAAAAGTTGTCGGGCCTGATAAATAAAGTCTTGAAATACATAAAAGAAAATTTTTAATTCATTCTTATTCATTTTTATGTACAAAAACTATAGTTTAACGTAACGCCTCAAAAATAGGTGGGCTAGGTAGCTCCATCACAACTCGGCAACGGCTTGTCTGAAACAAAAAAATCAAAGTCCATTAGATTCAGTATGACGCCAGCTACGAAATGACCCTCGGATATAAAGTTTTATCAAAAAATAAAAAAATGGCAGATGAAAAACGAAAGAAGTAAAAAAAAAACATGTTTTTTTCGCAGTTTTTCCCAAAAAAAAGAGTAAAAATCAAAATTTTAAAACCATCGAGGGTCATCTTGTTGCGAGTTATGTTTACAATATGTGGTTCAAATTTCAAGAGAATCGGTTTATTAGTTTTAGAGATACCATGGAGCTAGATTTTGAAAACGTTTCGAGAAAAACGCGTTTGAAGTTTATACTATGAAGAACTCTTACCTAAACTCAATCGGCAATTCCTCGGCAATTTTGACACGATATTTCTGAATGTATGTACTTTCGAAAACAGTAATAAAAAAAAAATCGATTTTTTGAAATTTTCAAAGCGGACTGGCCCCTTAAGCGGAGAAAACCCTTTAGAATTTTCAAAAAATCGATTTTTTTTACATACTTCGAAACTATAATATATAAGGTGTAGTAAAAAAAAAATCAATTATTTTTGCATGAAGGCTTTATTTAGCATAGTTAGAATGATCCGATTTAGGTCTAATGTGCACCGTTTTGATCGATAACTTGTTGCCGCTTTGAAGGTAATTTCATTATGCCTTTCTCATAGAAAGCCTCGTCCCTATTGGCAAAAAACTGGGACAGTCGATTTTCACAAGCTTCTCTTTCGGCAAATTTTTCACCAGCAAAATCTTTGGCCATAGACAGGAACAGGTGGTAATCACTTGGTGCCAGATCCGGACTATAAGGTGAATTTGCCAAATTTTTAGATTACATTTTTTTTTAATATTGTTGAAATGTTGCTCTTTTACGTGCTTAACATTTTGAATTAAATAATTTATATATTATATTGAAAAAAAATAGAGAAAATCTGCTTCTCTTTTACTTCAAAACCCACGTAACCCCTTAATCATAGGCTAAACTAATATACTAACGAAATCCGTTTGGTTTTTTTTTTTTCAATTTTAGATAACTTGGTTCAGAAGGGCACTGCTCCCCGCAGAAGACGTTTTCAATAAACGCTTCCCGGATATCGGCTGTAAATCTATTATAATTAAATATTTTTACGCAAAAAAATTAAACAGCGTTTTTTTTTCAGATACTTTCCAAATACCTAATTTTCGTATAAATTTATCATCACGATTAACTATCAAGAAAAAATAATTTAAAAAATCCCAAAAATCAGCTGTTTTCGACTGTTACAACCAGGCACAACCGCTTAATGCGATTTTTCGTTTTGAAAAACGCATCGGAGAATGCGTTCAGTTGACAACGATCCGGCGACAAATTTCACTGAATTTGAGCGATAAGAAAAAAAAATGGAACATCCAAAATAATGCGGTCCGAGTCAATTGCGCTCTCGATTCGCAACCTTCGTTCCTCGACAGTTGTTAATGATTTTTTTTCTTTCTTCTCGCCACGTGACGCAGGTCATTTCAAGGATCCTCAGGGAACGACAGTGACGGTGAAGAGTTTGCGTCTCTCGGTACAAGACATTAACGCGCAGCCACCCGAGCCGTCGGTGGCGAGAAAAATGCTCAACGATTCGGTGAGCTCGGAGCCGTGCGAGCGTTCAACAGTTGTGACGATTGGAAACGTCGATCTGGACGTACCCGTGTGCGTGCCTTGGTTCGAGGCTTGGAGAGAAATGTTTCTCGCCGTTCAGTTTCCCTCGGATCACGAGTTCACCAAACACTTCTTGGCTTGTATGATCGTCGTCGCGTCCGGCGACGATAATCCTCTGGAGAAGATACAACAAATGGCGACACAGCTGCATCAAAGTGTACCGGGAAAGTTGCCCAAATGGTTCAACAACAACGCTCTCAGATATTACGTTCTTATTCACGATGCGGCCCAAGACGACAAAGCCAAGTGAGCGCGACTCTTTGTACTCTTCGTTACGCGTTGTTCTGCGAGTTTTTCTTTTTTTGCTTTTTTTTTTTCATACGAGACGTAAATTTGTTAGCCAAAAATCGTTTTTTCGTTCGAACAGGACCGAGGCGGTATTCACCGAGATGAAAAATCTCTACGATCCGAACAATTGTTTTCTACTGCAAATGAATTCACGGCCGCCCGGTCAATCCGACGACAACGCGCACTTGCCCGATCCTTGGAGTCAATTTCTCGTCAAACACACGGATTTCAACGCTAGCAGCGATCACAGCAGTAGCCCAAGAACTCCCGCGGACATGGGAGGAGTCGCCGCTATGCCAAGTCAAGTCACCACCGAGACTGACAAGTTAGAGATGCTTCTTTTTTCTTACGATATTTCGATGAAAAGACCTTCGGAATGTTACAAGAAAATGAAAAATTGATTTTTTTGACGAATATTCGGATAACGTGTGTGTGTGTGTGTGTGTGTGTGTGTGCGGATTTTTTTTATCGCTCTGTCAAGAAATATTGATCTCGGGATGATTTTTTTACGAACACTGCTTGGCACTGTTTGGATGAAATTTTGCAAGAATCGGCTCATCCGCGTTCGGATCTTACGAAGGATCGTAATCTTTCGCAAGATTTTCAATACCCACAACTTCCTCGAATTTCGAGATAGTGGAATGCGTTGAAACATATTTGTATTTAACTAGCTTCAACCTGCGTGGAATTTGGCCCGTAGAAACTTCATTACCAGTTGCATCCGTTGGGTTTGATTTCAAAAATCCTAAAATATGCGTTTTATCATTTGTTTTAAAGAATATTTATACCGAGTTTCAAATTGATAGGCGCAAGAAATATAATTTTCCAAACAAACTTTTGCATCCCATTTCATCCTCTTAGCTGTTGACTTTCGAAAAATCCTTTCTTAGTGCACTTCTACGCACTTTAAGGGACATATCTTTCGAATTTCATTGTGATAAAAGCAGGTAATTCGATTTTCCCATACAAACTTCAACACTTCGTTGTACCCGTAATTGAGGGCTGTTTGAAAAAATCCTTAAGGGATTACGTGGGTTTTGAAGCCAAAAAAAGCATATTTTCTCTATTTTTTTAAAATATAATATATAAATTATTTTATTCAAAATGTTAAGCACATAAAAGAGCAAAATTTCAACGATATTTTTTGAAAATTTCATCCGGTGGGAAATTCAGCCGGTGGGATCTGGTTTACGGAGATCTCTAAAAAAAGAAGTGTCCTCGTGGTGGTCAGGACAACTCATGATAGCTTTATCTGAAATTAAAAAACCAAATTTTTTCTGTTAATTGATAAGTATAGCTCGTGATTGAACGAAGGATTTTTAAAAAAATTGAAATTTGAATTTTTGGCAGAGTTGTATGCAAAATAGTTCAATTTTTGGTACAATTTACGCTACGTATAGCCTTGTAAAATTAGTTGTAATCGGAAAAAAAAAACCTTCGTTCAATCACTAGTCAATGCTATTGGGAGTACAAATTAATTCGGTCCATTTTTTTTGTGGTAAAAAATCCATTTATTTCAAAATAAAAGGTATGAATAGATTAATCAAAGTATTGTCCATCGCTGGCTACTACTTTTTCCCACCTCTCAGGCAATTATCGAATTCCATCTCGAAAAAAAGTCGCGTCTTTTGAGGCGATCCAAGTTTTGAGCCAATTTTCGATTTCTGCGAAAGAAGTGAACCGGTGAGCTGCTAAATCCTGCTGCATCCGTCGGAACAACCAGTAATCAGAAGGAGCAATGTCCGGAGAATACGGCGGATGCGGTAAAATATCCCATTTGAGCGTTTCCAAATATTTTTTTACGACTTTTGCGACATGAGGCCGAGCGTTGTTATGCAGAAGAATAATTTTCTCGTGTCTTTGCTCGTATTCCGGCCGTTTTTCTCGTAATGTACGGCTCAAACGAATCAATTGTAGTCTATACCGATCGCCCGTAATGGAATCGCCAGGTTGTAGCAGCTCATTGGCTCATTTGGCTGTCCAGGCCGAGGCTTGTCTTCAACGCTGAAATCACCGTTCTTAAAGCGTCGAAACCATTCCCTACATGATTTATCAGTTGGAGCATCATCACCATAAACTTCAACAAGCATTCGATGAGCTTCAGTTGCACTTTTCTTCCAATTAAAGCAGAAAAGTAAAATTTGCCGCAAATGCTGCTTAGTTAACACAAAATTTGACATATTTAACACAGTAAAAAACAAGGTTTTTAATGGAACTCAAAGCGATATAAACTGAATGTTATTGACAGATGTCTAACCTCTCGGAAACCACCGAAATCAGCTGTCACTATGAAACATTCATAACAGCCAGAGCCATCTCTTGAAAACGGACCGGATTAATTTGTACTCCCAATATTTTGAAGAAGTGTGCAAAATTTCAATAACATCGGTGCATTAGTTTTTGAGAAATCGTGTCCACCGATTTCAAAAATAGTGTTTTGAGAAAAATGCGTATACCTGCGTCGCTCCCGGCCGGTCTTTCCCAACGGGGGGAATTCCCAAAGGCTCTCTCTCTCTCTCTCCTAGACTTTTACTCCGATTGACTCAAAACTCTGGGAGAATATTCTAGACATATTGTACTATTAGATAATAAAATTTAAAAAAAAATGGATTTTTTGACATTTTCAAACCCACGTGACCCCTTAAATCGTATGCTCGCTCTTTCGCTTTTTTGCGTACGTTCCAACAATAATAAAATTTCTCCGCAAATAATGATAACTTCGAATGGCTTTCAGATCGAGTAACGCGGGAACACCGATAGCGCCGCAGAGCGCGGGTCTTTTGTCGCCCGATATCACCGACAAGCTGAGTCTCTCCTCGGAAATGTCGGAAGCGCCGAGTATGCACGTTGAAATGGGTCAAGAGGCGGTGCCCGTGACGATACATCCGTTGAGTCCGGAAGGTAATCGAAGCTTTAACCTGGAGTCTGGAACAAGATCATTCGCCATGACAACAGCGACGAGATCGAGAATGGCTGCAGCTGCAGTAACGACGAACAACGAGAGTACACCGATAAACGCTAATGTGTGGGCCGACTCGCCGAATCATCCGATAGCTCAGCACGGCTCGCGTTTGTCAACTCAGGATCTCGATAGATTGCGAAATTTGATAAGTGAATTTTGTCTCAAAAGTCTATTGCCCTACGTCGAGAAGCAAATTGGTCTTTTGAGCGACGTAATATCGAACAAGAAAGGCGTGAGCAGATCACTGTTCAGTGCAACGAAACGTTGGTTCGGTACGAGTAAACCGGGCGTACCAGGATCAGCGCCAACCAACGCTGTCATTTATACGGCCGAATCGCCCGAGCTTCAACTCCGTCGATTGGGCGATCTATGCTTCATGTTTGGCCATTATACTCTCGCTTATCAGGCATATCACAGCGCTAAACGCGATTTCGCGGCTGATCAAGCCTGGCTGTATTACGCCGGTGCGTTGGAAATGGCCGCGCTCAGTGCATTCATGCAAGGCGAAATGACGCGTAAAACGATCGAGTACATGGACGACGCTATACTCACTTATTCGAATAGTTGCAAAATGCCACAATTCGCTACGAGAGCAACTCTCCTCAGTGCCGAGTGTCTCAAAGGTCGCAATTTGCACGGCGAAGCGGCCAAACAATTGATACGGATGACGAGCGAAGATTCCGATCTACGATCGGCACTGTTGCTCGAACAAGCAGCGTACTGCTTCGTTTATCCCAGAATGATACACAAGTATGCGTTTCACGCGGTACTCGCGGGTCATCGTTTCTCAAAGTCCGGCCAGAGAAGACATTCTCTCAGGTGCTATCAACAGGCCTATCAGGTCAGTCGTCGTCACGGTATTGTAGTTTGCATGGAATGCAATGAAAATATTCTTTTTTGCCGTATTGGCCCATTTTTTTTAAATTTTTACCAAGGTGTCTACTGACCTGAAAAGTTATGAGAAGTCTTAAATGCCATGAAATTACACTCGAGCCTCAAAAAAGTCATTAAGTGTCATGAAAAATCACTAGTCTACCTATAGACTATCAGTCTATGATTTTTTTTACAGATCTCCGCAGCGCTCATTATCATGGCTGATTTTAGCATTGAAAATACTTTTAAAGATGTGTATAGGGGGTCTGATTTAGCGAGATGTCATACGAAACTAATGCAACACAGTGGCACTCCACTGCCGTTGTGTTGTAGCAGGGTGGGGGGGGAGCTGCGACATGCTAAATGCTTGTGATTTGTTGAAAAATGCTGCATTGGATGTAGAGTAGTCATTTGTGGTTACGAGTTGTAAGCTTTAATTTTGGTGTGTACATTACAATATTGGTGGGTCTGGGTTTGTTGGGGTTTGTTTCAATTTGTTGGGGTTTGGGTTTGTTCAGGTTTTTTGAGGTTTGTTTGGGTTTGTTGAGGTTTATTTGGGTTTGTTCAGGTTTGTTGAGGTTGTTTGGGTTAACCAAAATAAACCTCAACAAACCCGAACAAACCTCAATTTTGGTGTGTACATTACAATGTTGGTGGGTTTGGGTTTGTTGGGGTTCGTTTCAGTTTGTTGGGGTTTGTTTGGGTTTGTTGAGGTTTGTTTGTGTCTGTTGAGGTTTGTTTGGATTTGTTTAGGTTTGTTGAGGTTTGTTTGGGTTTGTTGAGGTTTGTTTGCGTTTGTTTATTTGGTTTGGTTCGGTTTGGTTTGGTTTGGTTTGGTTTGGATGGATGGATAGTGAGAATGTGAGTGAGAGAGACAGAGAGAGAGAGAGAGAGAGAGAGAGAGCAACTTATATTATTTGCATATACTTTTTTTATCATCCGAAAAGTCTGATTACATGAAATAATTGCACTTTGTGTAATATCTGTAGATTTTTTTGTATTAATTTATCCAAAATAATTTCAAATTTCGGCGAGTTTGCAACAATTTACGGTGTTAGCAAATAAAGGTAGTCGAAAAAAAAAATGTTTCGTTATCTCAACATATTAGTTTTTCTTTGTTATTCGTGTAAAGCGACTATATGATATTACTCAAAGTTCCTAAATAAATGTCATATTTTTCCAGATGTTCCTAAAATTGAAATTATGTTTGTCTGACATTTCTTTACTACGCATGAAATTCTACAGTTTGGTGACTTTTCGTTTATTTCGTGTACTTTTTATTGGCATACAACTCACATCTGTTTCAAAGAGAAAAATATAAATATAAAAATTTAGAAAATTAGTCGCACTAAAGAATTATAAAGTATACTTTTATACCAGAATCTCATACTAAAAGTCATGAAAATATCCCTATTTGTTGCCTTTGAAATCCTTGTGTAGTGAAATTTCAGTTCTGGTCATAATTTGACACCCTGTTTACACATTTAGACTATAAAAGTGATTGAAATATTTTCGAAAATCCTTATTCGGGATTCGTAATTTAAACCTGCACTAAAAAGAATTGATGTGGCGATAAAAATGAAGAAATGAAAAAATTAAGAATTTTCGTTGCATTTAAACGATGCAAACTTCACCGTCGTATCGTCTTCAGCATTTATTCAATGAAATACGAGGAGGGGGGGAAGAGAGAGAGAGAGAGAGAGAGAGAGAGAGAGAGAGAGAGAGAGAAGGACAGATATTGATCAATCGATTGATTTGCAGGTCTATCGCGATCGAGGCTGGTCCTCGGCGGAAGATCACATCCACTTTACGATTGGGAGACAAGCAGCTTCTTTGAAACAAGTTGGCGATGCCGTAAGAGCCTTCGAAAAATTACTCAATGAATCCAGCAGACAACCGGGTCCTCAGCAGGCCGCTTTTTTACGCGAATTTTTGCACACTCATCACGTAAGAAGCTGCCATTTTTATTGTTTTTCTTCAATTTTTTTTTTTTTTTTTTTTGCATCGACGAAGACTGAGTCTCCACACGGAGAGAATTAAAAAGTAATTTTTGTCGTGAATTTCACGGTAAAAATTACCGTGATATATTTCAATGTGGTGACAAGTGAGAAAGGCATGATAATTCGTATGCGACAAGTTTTTGTTTAACTCACGTTACAGACAATTTCAAATACGTAGCTAAAATTTTACTATACAAGAAGGGTAGCGCGCACGATAATTTTTACCGAGAGCACAATATATTTTCCTATAACACTCATTAAATTTTATAATAAATCTTAAAATAACTGTTATAAAGACGATACGTTTTTTATAGAAATTTTTGAAAGGCATAAAATAATAAAATGCAGAGTAAAATTTCGCTGATATTATATATTTTTTAAATTTAAGTTTTGCGTATTTTGTTGCACATCAAAATTTACTAGAAAATCTGGTAAAATTTTCTATCTGAAGAAGAAATTTTATTTTATTTTCGTGAAAATCTGTGTTTTACTCAGTAATAATAAGCGAAGTTTCAGGGTTGTCATCTGGTTACCGTTACTGCACGGTAATTTTTAACATTTAATTCTCTCCGTGTAGGCTCTATGAAGTTTTATATTTTGCTACTTTCTTTCCGAAGAGAATACCGATATTTCTGAAACTATACGGTCAAAATTCATGATTTTTTTTTATCCACTTCGTCATATGTTCCTCTGTAATTGAGAATCAAAAAAAAAAAAATCTGTAGAAAATGTTCGAAGTTATTGCGTGAAATGTGAAATTTTCCACTGCTCCCCATAAAAATACGTGTAAAGCCGTGCAATCTTTTATTCCCGATATCTCGAATACACAACGGTGAAGCCTTTTGAAATTTTTCAGATAATCACTTAATACTCTCCTGAATGGGTCCTCAAAAAAAAAAAAAAAATCTATAGAAAAACGTCTTGGCGAGTCTACTACCTTAAAAATAGCCTGATTTTCGTCGAGAGATTCAAGACAATTCGTACGTTCAGTTTTCCAATGCAAAGCTTTGTTTTTTTTTTTTAATTCTCGAATTTCAGTTGCTGCGTGAAGAGAGTACGACGGATCGTTCGGAGATTCCGGTGCTCCCGTTGCCGCTGGTCGACGGTAACGAGATACGAGTGTTGCTCGGTTCGTTGCCGGGATCATCGACGAACGATCGTGTGCCAGCGAGCAACGTGTCTTTCGAAAGTAGCAACGACGAGGACGATTCGCGATGGTCGAAATTGGAAGAAGCGATGGTAATCGAGGCGCAAGGTACGACCGCCTCGATGATATTCAAGCCGACGATCGTGCTTTACACGAATCGTACGAACAACGGTGGAAGGCCGATCGGTATCGTCGACGAGCCGATAAACGTCTCGATCGAGCTCCACAATCCAATGAAAATATCAATTCCATTGACGCGAGTGAGGCTCTTGTGGTGTTTTACTCGCGGCGACGTAACCATCAGCAACGAGACGACGCGAGACGAAGAATCTCGCCAGCCGGTTGAAACGGATATCCTCGACTCGGTGACGCTTCAGCCAAACTCGAGACGCCGTATCGTGCTCACGTGTACACCGCGACGTACGGGTGCTCTTAAGATATTGGGAATGTCGTACGATCTTTCGAATTCACCGGCGTCGGATCAACCGATCGTAAATCCCATGGTCGCGGTGACCGGTAAACGTTTATTCGCGATAAAAGGTCCTCGATTGAAGAACGTGAAGGAGAAACCAGGCGCGAGTATGTACGGTACGGATTACAGGCTCGACGTGAACGTCGTCGAACGATCGCCACTCATGAGGATAACATTCGGCAAGATATCGCAAGAGATGTTGTGCGGCGAATTGCAGAGGCTCGAAGTTACACTCGAGAATGTCGGACAAGCCCCGTTGAAGAATATCCACGTTGGCTCGACCAATCCGAGGCTCTTTTGTTTAGAGAACAACGAGGAAAAGTGCGACGCAGCGGTGACGAAAATCAACTTAACCGGTGAGTCATTGTCACCTGGGGATCGACACATTGTTCCACTGTGGATTCGAGCTCCTCACGACAAAGGAAATCATCGCCTCGATCTTCTCTTCTACTGGGAGAACTCCGACGCGAAAAGTATACCGAAGTATCGGCTGTGTCGTCACACTTGGCAATTAAGCGTTTCGGATTCCATTCGTATAAGCGCGTTAGCGCGTCGAAGCGCCGTGAGAAAATCGAATCTGCCGAGTCTAACGCTAACTGTGCGCGTGAAAAATATGAATCAATCACACGATCCATTTATGAACGAGATTTCACTCGAGCGCGTATCACTCGAGAGCAAAGCTTGGTCGTTGCTCGAATCTGTCGTTGAACCTGCAAACCTCAACATACAACCACAAGAGACTTACGGACTTTTGTTGAAACTCGTTAGAAAAATGGAAGGTGAATCGCGCTTCACTGATCTCTCATTGACCAAGGAACGTCAAGACTTTGACAAGACTGTCACGACATTTCCGTTTATTAATTTTATTCAAAAGAGAACCACGAGGTTGCAAAGTGCAACGGAAAAATTTGTCGACACGCAACAGGTGAGCGCGGAAGATATCGGTCCACTCGCGATTACGACGAGACTCGACGCCACATTGATATTACGATGGCGCGCTAAAGTTACGGAAAGTGGAACTTCCGCACGACACTCGATCGGACAACATCATCTCGATCTTCACGTTATTAACAAAACTTACAAACATCCTGAGGAAAGGCGCAACGATCAAAACGATTATACAACGAGATTGAAGATTTTCGGGCCTGAGCGTAACGTCGCGGACTCGACGTGTGTCGTCAAAACTAGAGACGATGTAGACGAAAGCGAGTGCCTGAAAAATATTCTTTCGTTCTCCATGAGTCACGTACGAGAGGGAAAACACAATTTCGATCGTAGCCGCATGTGCATCGTTCCCGTTCATCTTCATTTGCAGAATCATTCGCAGTCGCGTATCGACGTTAAGATCGATACGATTGGTACGAGCAGGTGAGATTTTTCGAATTCCTTCTTCGTTTTTTTTTTCCCCCACATCCAAGGGCACAGAGTACACTGAACAGTGAATGGACGGGGTTTGGTAGGTGGACGAGAGATGATTTTTATTTAAAACTAGATACCGCCCGCGGCTTTGCCCACGTAGAATTTGGCCCGTAGAAACTTCATTAGAAGTAGAATCCCGCATTAGGGGTTTAAAAAAACATTAAAATATGCGTTTTATTATTTGTTTTAAAGAATATACCAAGTTTCAAGTTTCACGCAAGTAAAGTTTTCCATACAAACTTTTACACCCCGTTTCACCCGCTTAAGAGTTGAATTTTGAAATATCCTTTTTTAATGCACTTCTACACCTTCTAAGGTACTTATGTTCCAAGTTTCAAGTTGATACACGCAAGGAATATAATTTCCCATCCAAACTTTCACACCCCATTTCATCCCCTTAAGAGTTGAATTTGAAAAAATCCTTTCTTAGTACACTTCTATACCTAGAAAAAGTGTGCAAAAAGATAAGTACCAGGTGTACAAGTATGAAATACGGATTTTTTTCGAAAAGAAACACGTTAAATTCGGAAGAATGATAAAAAGTGCTTTATTCAAAGTATACTTCATCGCTTGTTATACATTTTTCCCATCTTTCGGGCAATTTGTGAATACCACGCCAGTAAAAATCTTTCCCTTTTGCTGCGAAACCATTCATCGAGCCATTTTTTCACATCTTCGTACGAACCAAAGCGTTGCTCAGCAAGTGCGTGACCGATCGATGCAAACAAGTGGTAATCGGAAGGAGCCAAGTCTGGTGTGTGAGCCGCATGGAGTAGAACTTCCCAGCTGGGTGCTTCCAACGTGTCGCGAACCAGTTTTGCCGTATGTGATGGAGCATTGTCATGAAGAAAAATGACTTTGTGTTGCCTCTTTCGGTATCCTGGCCTTTTTTCAAGCAGCGAACGCTTCAAATCGGTCAATTGTTGTTGGTAACGTTTAGTATTAACCGTTTCCCCAGGTTTTAGCAGTTCATAATAGACCAAGCCCCTCGGGTCCCAACAAACACAGAGCATCGTCTTTCTGCCAAAGCGATTCGGTCTTGCGGTCGATGTGGATGGTGCGCCTGGGTCTATCCATGATTTTTTGCGCTTGGGATTCTCAAAATAAATCCACTTTTCATCCCCTGTAACTATACGATGCAAAAGCGACTTCCTTTTGTACCGAGCGAGCAAAATGTCACATGTGTTTTTGCGCTTTTCCATTTGCCTGTCGTTCAACTCATGTGGTACCCATCTACCGGTCTTCTGAATCTTTCCCATCTCTCGTAGCCGATTGGAAACAGCTTGTTGACTAACGCCCAATTGCTCGGCGAGTTGTTTTTGTGTTTGCGAATCATCTTCGTCCAACAATGCTTTCAATTCCACATCTTCGTATTTTTTTTTTGCGGTTTTCCATATTCCTTGTCTGCAACACCGAAGTCACCACTTTTGAAACGCCGAAACCATCGTTCACACGTATCTTGCGATGGAGCATGTTCACCATAAGCTTCTCGAAGTAATCGGTATGATTCAGCAGCAGTTTTCTTCATATGAAAACAAAAAATTAATGCTGTCCGCGAATGCTCTTTGTTCGGTATAAATTTCGACATATTGAATACAACAACACAACACTATGCACACACTTTTCCACTTTATCAACTCGTGCGCTTCTGACACTTGTTGATGACACAACAAAATGGCGCAGTGTCAAATCTTTATGGCACAAACTGCATTGGTGCACCATCTGTTGTCTGAAAATCCGCATTTCATACTTGTACACCTGGTAAGGAGTGCTCCGGTGCGTTGGTCCAGTGCTTAGCGTGCTAGCCAGCGGATTGGGAGGTCGCGGGCGAACTTGGGACCGGCTGTGTATCGGTATAGGTTTTCCGCAGTTTCCCTATGTCCATGACAGACATGTCACGGTGAATACGATACAGAGGGGGAAGTCCGGCTGCGGCCGGCAAGGTGAGGAAAATTGTGGAATGAAAGTAACAGTGGAAAAAAGAGCGATGTATAACAGTGGAGCATTGTAAAAAGCCGAAAAAGGCGATGCAAGTAAAACGTCAAAAAAAAAAAAAGACGCGTAAGGAGGAAGAGGGAGAAGAAAGAGATGGAGCAGATGAATAAATTAAGAAATAGAGAAAAATGTTAGAGAGTACGAAGTGCCAAAATGCAAAGCGCGTAGTAAATAAGTGAAGGAATATGTAAAGCAGAAACTTACGGTTTTGAAAAAAAAAACTTTTCTCAAAAGTTATGCAAACAAAACTCGTTTTGATTGATAATAAATCGTTATCCTTTATAGCGTCCGTACTAAACGGCTATTTACCGGTCGTCGAGTGTCCATTTAGTGGTCATTTCGTCCATTCACTGGCGATTTATTTATTTCGCGAGTTCTTCATGCGACGAACGGTATCATTCAGATGGTAGAAAAAAAATATTCGATTTTCTTGCGACAAATATTTTTTTTTACCATCAGAATATTATCTTTTGTTAGCTATAGGAATTAAAAAGTTTCTTTTGACAATATTTTCATTTTACAATCCATCTGAATTCTATAGTGTCGTAATTCGTCAATTCACTGATCACTTCATCCAGCATCGCAGAGTGATGTCAAAAAAAAAAACCCACACGGAGAGAATTAAAAAGTAATTTTTGTCGTGAATTTCACGGTAAAAATTACCGTGATATATTTCAATGTGGTGACAAGTGAGAAAGGCATGATAATTCGTATGCGACAAGTTTTGTTTTAACTCGCGTTACAGAAAATTTCAAATACGTAGCTAAAATTTTACTATACAAGAAGGGTAGCGCGCACGATAATTTTTACCGAGAGCACAATACATTTTCCTATAACACTCATTAAATTTTATAATAAATCTTAAAATAACTGTTATAAAGACGATACTTTTTTATAGACATTTTTGAGAGGCATAAAATAATAAAATGCACAGTAAAATTTCGCTGATATTATATATTTTTTAAATGTAAGTTTTGCGTATTTTGTTACACATGAAAATTTACTAGAAAATCTGGTAAAATTTTCTATCTGAAGAAGAAATTTTATTTAATTTTCGTGAAAATCTGTGTTTTACTCAGTAATAATAAGCGAAGTTTCAGGGTTGTCATCTGGTTACCGTTATTGCACGGTAATTTTTAACATTTAATTCTCTCCGTGCACAATGAAATTTCCGAAAGAAAATTGCAAGTTTCAATTCTCATTGGCGTCTTTTTTTCGATGTTTCATTGCCCACGTGGCTTCTTCTTTCGCGTTACAGCCAGACTGCATTGCCCAGTATAAAGACCCAGCTGTACTCGCCTCAGGCCTCGACGTTCTTCCGTTACGTCGGCCATACAGCTGCCACTTGTCACGTGGATCCCCTCGGCGTGGAAACGATAAAGCTCCAAGCGGTCATTGCGTCGCCCGGCACGTACGACGTCTCGTCGCGATTGGAGATTTCCGCGAGGATCGCTAACACCGGCGACTACGTATTGCAAAAGTGGCGAATGGAGAGTGTCTGCAGTATCGGCCACTCGTGCGTCTAATGATAACTCGATTGAAAAGTTTAGTCGTACGCGACGGAGCTTGTGCTTCGAGACTCTCAAAAATTGTTCGGATCATTCCCTAGGTGAGTGTAAATATTGTAACTGTGAGGAAGTGAAGAAGAAAGAGAAGAAAAAAAAAAAACCGAAACGCATTGACTCTAGAAGTTTAAAACGGATTTTTTTTTCCCAATGAGAAACAATACCTCGGAGTATTCCGACACGAAAATTTGTAAAGTAGAATTAATTACGTGCAGCGTTGTCGAGCGTCATGTGTTCAATGATTCGAGAACGAATCGATCGTGCGTTTCCATACTAATTAATCGTTAAAAAACCAAAGCTCCTACGCGATTTTTAATCTAAAGGAGAATAAAGAAAGATATTTCCATGAAATCTTGAAACATATCGTCACCGGACGCCCTCGAATCTTAGGAATTTTCACGTTGATTCCACGATTCGTAATTGAAGAAAGAAGAAGAAAAAACAAACAAACAATAAGGAAAACGACACTCAAGTGCTTCACGAGATACAGATTAGAACGAATAAAACAAACGAGATCAGTCTTCGACGGTAAATGAGCCTGTTGATAACAGCCACTTATTTGTATTGTTGGCATGAAAAACTTTAATCGTTATACATAATTATAATGAATAAAGTCTATATATATATATATTTTTATGGGGTAATCCGCCTCAACTCCGACAAATATTTCCCTCAGCATTGTTGATTATAAATTTCCATAGTGGAAAAGCGCACTCCTGTTGTAAAAAAAACCTATTTTCAAAATTTTCCTCCCATACCTTCTAAAATTGCAAAAAAAAAAAACGAAAAGTCCACTGGGTTCGTTTTTTCGTTAATTCTGAGAAAAAAAAATCGATACGTTTTAGACCTGTTTTGTGCATTTTTCACCGAAGCTCAACTTGCGCTACCGAAATTTACTATTTTTTTTGTTGTTGTTTCGAAATTTCGACGTTGAGGATGATTATTCGACAGTTTGGAAGTGTCCAAACTGGTCCCTACGAACCCAAACAAGCCCACGCGAATTTAATTTCATCTGAAAGCATACTATTGAAAGTTTTTTTGTTAACTTTTAAGACCGAAAAAGTATCCTTTTGACGCGAAGTTGAAATTTCATTTTAAAAAAATTGTAAATATCGGAAGCGCAACTTGAGCTTTGATGAAAAATGCACAAAAAGAGGCGTAACGGATCTAAATGTTTTGCTGAATTAAAAAAAAAGGGCCCTAGTGGCCTCTTCGATTTTTTTCAGGCCAGGGTAGGGGGAAAAAAAGTATGACAAAATTTCAGTGCTTTTTTTTTACACCAGGAGCGCGAGGTTTTCCACTATGGAAATTTTTCATCGACGATAGTGAGGGAAACGGTTGTCTGTATTGAGCTGGAATACTCCATATTTAAATGAAGTATACAAATTCAAGCAGGAATCCTTGAATTTTCACGTAAAAATTCATAAAAAAAAAAAAAACGACATTATTATTATACTGTATAAACTGTGACATAAACTCAGCTGTAAATAACTGGCTAAAAATAAATGATAATTTAAAGCCGCTAGGGAAATTATACATTAGTAATATTAAATATCGTGAGTACGGGGAACTTGCGAATAAACTCTGCAAAATTGTTGCTCATCATTTTGAAGCAAAGCACACATTGCGCGTGTTGGTGCTTCTTTCTTTCTGTTTTTATTTTTATTTTTTTTTATTTTCGAAGCTCAATCCAATGTTTTGTTTTGTGAACAAACATTTCTTACGATTAAGAGTGAAAATGTTCAATGACGTACATCTTCGAGTCAATTGCCGAGAAACTTGTTTTAGGAGCTTATTTTTCGGCACGAAGATGCAAGCATTTATACGGGAAGAAGGAGAAGAGAGAAAAATTTGATGGATAAAAATTGCGGAGACTCGTTTGTGCTTCAAAGTAATAGGCAATTGATTTGCAGAGCTCGGCAAAAGTGTTGCATGAAAATCTCGAACAGTGCAATTATCGTCGCAGGGCAGTGAGCGTGCGAGAGAGAGAGAGAGAGAGAGAGAGAGAGAGAGAGAGAGAGAGAGAGACAGAGAGAGAGAGAGACAAAGTGAGAGCTTCCTATTTACGAGTGCATCAAAAAAAAAAAAAAGGCGAAAAGTTCATAACGAGCTCTAAGTTTATACATAACGCAATTGTACTATGTAAAACGTATAAATAATGTAATAAACATTATCATTCAATAGGCTAAACCGTACGAGATCGAAAAAATAATTCTGAAGCATTCCTTTTTTTTTTTTAAGTTAGTAGTCTCGCCAAGGCATTTTTCTACAGATTTTTATTTTTATTTTGAGGACTCATTCAGGACACTATTAAATGATTACCTACAAAATTTAAAAAGGGTTCACCGTTCTGTTTTCGAGATATTGGCAATCAAAGATTTCATGCTTTTGCACGTGTTTTGATGGGGAGCAGTGGAAAATTTCACATTTCACGCAATAACTTCGAAACTTTTCTACAGATTTTTTATTTTTTGATTCTCAATTACAGAGAAACATATGACGAAGTGGGTTAAAAAATCATGAATTTTGACCGTATAGTTTCAGCAATATAGTAATTTAAATTAAGGGATTACACTACCCTGAAATTTTCGAAAAATCGATTTTTTGCTTTAATTTTTTTTCTCATAGTTTGAACCTTAACCCTTAGTGTGCATCCGGGGTCAGCCTGACCCCAAAATTTTTTTCTTACCTGCAGCGCTTTTTTTGCGTACCATCAATTTTAAGCGCGTTTTTGAACAATTATAAAAGCTTCTTTCGGAAATCTAACTTCGCGGCCTTAAAGTTTGATTTCGATTCGCTGCAAAAAGTGACTCAACCTTTTTTTTTCCCGAAAAGCACATAGTTACCGAGATATTCGAGGTCAAAAATGGCCTGGGGTCAAATTGACCCCATGTGCACGAAACGATTCGCTGTGAAGGTGTGCACACTAAGGGTCAAAGAACGTTTTAAGCTGAACGCGAAGTCTCTACCTACAATATTAACAGAGATATTAATTTTTTTTTTTCCTAGTTTCACAGCACGCGGTCCCGGCGCGCTCTCGACTATGCGCTATAACTTCGTAAATATTTCATATATCGATTTTTCGATTTTCCCGTATACTCTCAATATATACTTTCAAAATATGTGAAAAAAAAAAACGCTTTTTTAAACATTGTAAAGGTTCTCCGCCGCCCTTAAAGCATCTTTCCCGCGCGCGTAGGTCGCGCCGCCTGGCGGATATTCCGAGAGTCTCCGTCGCGGATCATCCGCGAATTGCGACGGCGTCGTGGATTGTGTCAAAAAAAAAAATTATTTTTCTTGTCACGAGTGTGACGAGCATCGAGCAATAATGGATCATCAATTAATTCGATAAACAATGAAATTGCCAAGTTCGCGAAGAACTTTACGAGCAAACAATGCTTCGATGTGTTCTCGTTGTTTCGAAAAAGAAAAATTCATTCGTACGTATACTCGTTGACGAGTTTTTCACGACTATGACATAACCTCTTCCCGAAACTTTTTCCAATCCCCACGCAGCCTTCGTATTCGCATTAATATGGCAAATTATGTAGGTAACACGATAATATGGTGAGTCGAAATTTGATTGAAGAAAAAAAGAAAAACAAAAAACTACGTTCTTTGTCCTAATTCGTTGATTCGCTCTACAGCGCACTCGTACTCTTCTCCGTGTGTATAATTTACGGTACGACACGAATCGTAAAAACGTTTACGGAAGACATCGAAGATTTGGTAAAAGATACTTCGTCTTACGGCTGGCTCCTTAAGTTGTGCCTGAACGTACTGGGCTACGCGACCGTTCTGTTGCCGGGATGTCTCATCTACAAGTACGTGCGCCACAGCAAATACCTCCAGAGAACCGGTAAACCAACTTTTATGTACAATTTACGAGCGTCGACGAAATCAGAATTATACAGAAAGTAGGCCTCACCTTGGATGACTTTGACGTTACGATATATTCTTCGGATGATCCTTAACAATTTTGCTCTTATAGACCAAAGTGGGAAAACGACTCCTTCGTTGCTTTTTCACAGCTAGAAGTATTATACGTGACACGACATTTTCCAGTACCGGGCAAGAGTACGATATCCGAGGCGCCAAGATTTTACAGTGAATTTAGGCTCGTCGAGTTAAAATAAACAAAATACGAAGAGTGGTAAAAGTTAATAATTAGCTTATTTTGCGTTAAAAATTAGAATATGTCGTTAGTTATGGAAAATGACGTTTCATTCGAATTTGAACATTTCAAGGAACATCAGGCAAGGTAACTTGGAAAGACATCGTTTCAACAGTGCCTCGAAAGCCAAAAATGTATTCTGAATACCACTAACGTGTTTTCCTTGCTTATAGGTGCGACTAGACAGAGAGCAAAGTAGTACTTTTAATCGCTAGGAGTCCGAAGAGGAATTAAAAGTATACGGCTCGTCCCTCTTCGGACTTGTAAGGCTCCAAGTTTATGGAAAATATTAGGTGTAGTAAAAAGAAATCCATTATTTTTGCAATAGATGGCTTTAGTAATCTGTATCTCGCGTCGTATAAGTGCGATCGGATTACGCTGGACGGCGTTAGAAAGATAAGATTTCGTACTAAAATAAATATTTCAGACAGTTTTGTGATTGCTTGACTCAATATTTTTTGAGCGCGCGTCAAAGATGGCCATCAGCAAAGTGAAAATACGCCATATTTTACAGTTTTTCTTCGATGAAGGCGAAAACGCAAGCCAGGCGGCTGAAAATGTGAATAGCGTTTATGGTCCTGATACTGTAACAGCCAATCACGCGCAATTTTGGTTTCGTCGATTCCGTTCCGGTAATTTTTATGTCAAAGATGCACCACGCTCTGGAAGCCCAATTGTCGAAAATGTCGATAAAATAATGGAAATTGTCGAGTCCGACCGTCATGTAAGCACTGTGTCGATTACCCAGGAGCTAAACATTGCACAAAAAACCGTTTGGAACCACTTGAATAAGGCTGGATACAAAAAGAAGCGCGATGTATGGGTACCACACGAGTTAACGCAAAAAAACCTCATGGACCGAATTTCCATCTGCGAATCGCTGCTGAATCGCAACAAAATCGACCCATTTCTGAAGCGGATGGTGACCGGTGATGAAAAGTGGGTCACTTACGACAACGTCAAGCGAAAACGGTCGTGGTCGAATCGCGGTGAGCCGGCGCAAACGGTGGCCAAGCCAGGATTGACGGTCAGGAAGATTTTACTGTGTGTTTGGTGGGATTGGCAGGGAATCATCTACTATGAGCTGCTCCCCTACGGCCAAACTCTTAATTCGTACCTGTACTGTCAACAATTGGACCGTCTGAAGGAAGCAATCGCCCAGAAACGGCCAGCTTTGGCCAATAGGAGAGGAATTGTGTTCCATCAGGACAACGCCAGGCCACACACATCGATAGTGACTCGCCAGATGCTCCGGGAGCTTGGTTGGGACGTTCTTATGCATCCACCATATAGTCCGGATCTGGCACCAAGTGATTAGCACCTGTTCCTGTCTATGGCGAATGATTTTGCTGGTGAAAAATTCGCCTCAAGAGAAGCTTGTGAAAATCGACTGTCCCAGTTTTTTGCCAATAGGGACGAGGGTTTCTATGAGAAAGGCATAATGAAATTACCTTCAAAGTGGCAACAAGTTATCGATCAAAACGGTGCATATTTGACCTAAATCGGATCATTCTAATTATGCTAAATAAAGCCTTCAATTTCATGCAAAAATAATGGATTTATTTTTACTACACTTTAAATACCACTAACATGTTTTCCTTGCTTATAGGTGCGACTAGACAGAGAGTAAAGTAGTACTTTTAATCGCTAGGAGTCCGAAGAGGAATTATACGGCTCATCCCTCTTCGGACTTGTGAGGCTTCAAGTTTATGTAAAATATATCATTTAGTATTTTGGTATTTAGTAATTTGGTATGTTATTTATGTTGAAAATCATAAATACTGCGTTTAGTGTCCTTGGGCCACGCCGGAGGTTTTCACCCCGGACCCCCCGCTCTCCAGTAGCAAACACTTTTCGTGTGCGACACATCTTCCATGTACATAGCATCTTCCCAATAGAGAAGCTCGGAAAAAATGGTCTATATTAAAAGTATAACTTCTTGGGTCTCGGCTAAATAAGGGAATAACTTTTTGCCCTTCAGGCAATACTAAACAAATACTTTTTGATATTTTACCCATGAGCCAACAACAATCGTTGAATTTTGGCTCATCTCCAATTACTGCTAAAAGCGCTCATTTTTCCTTATAGGGCAACCGAAACGGCAATTTTTTTATTCTTGAAATTCTCATTATTTTGGTTCAAATATCAAGAATCAACGGTCAAAACTTGGCGCCTCGGATATCGTACTATCCCTCCCAGTACCGACGTACACAATTTATAATACTTTTAGCACTGTGAGAGAGGTTTCTTCTTCGTTGGGCCAAAAAATGTTCGATTTTTCACCAATTTTTTACGTAAAAAATATTAAATATTGAATGAAATTTGGTATGTAAAGGATGTAAATAGTTGTGTAAGTTTATACTGTATCGCTTGGAATTTTTTCCGAATTTTCCTTCGAGATTTTGTTTTACTATTTTCGCTCGAAACTCTGACGAGTAGGATGGCTTAAATCGCAAAGTATGGCGTTTAGGACAAAATATCAGAAGAAGAAACTTAATTTACGATGTTAAATCGGCTGGAATTTTTTCCGAATTTTTTTATCAAATTTTTTTTCAATATTTTTTTGTCCACAACTCGGCAAATCAATTGTTTGGACGATTCTCCGAGTTTGAGCCAAAAAAAAAAATTGAAAAAAATGTTGAAAAAAAATTCTGAAAAAATTCAGGCGAATCTAAAATCGGAAATGAAAAAAGTTTCTTTTGTGAAGCTTGCTTTCTGTATAATTACCGCTTACGGTTCTCCATACCACAAGCCAAAATTTGACGAGTGTCGAATTGTTTGGATTCGTTTGGGTTAACGTTTCCTCACGTATCTTCAGGCAAAGGATGTCTATTCAGGCTGGTGCAAACTTGTTTCACCGGCGGTGGCGAGACCGGCTTGCTGGATTCTCCAGCTTACGGGCCAGCGGGTACATCGGGCTCGCTTCACGTTCAACGGAGTTTCTCGCACGACGCTGTCGTCCTGGTTTACTGTTTCGTAGGATTGCAAACGAGTTATCTGACCTGGGGATACTTGCAAGAGAAAATAATGACACAGGAGTACGCTAACGAGGCTGGGGAGAAGAGTCACTTCCGAGATTCGCAATTTTTGGTATTCGTCAATAGAATACTGGCTTTTTTGATGTCCGGACTTTATCTCGCGGTGAAAAGACAGCCGCGACACGCAACGCCGCTTTACAAGTACGCTTTTTGCTCGTTGTCCAATATAATGAGCAGCTGGTGCCAGTACGAGGCTCTTAAGTACGTCAGCTTTCCTACTCAGGTGAGAGTCAGCTTGTTTTTTTTTTTTTTTTTTTTTTTTTCATCAACTCGGTCTTTCTCTTGTTCTTTTGGCTGTGTTTGCGCTCTTTAATGCGTGACGTTTTCTTTCTTCTTTTCTTTCAATGCTCCTGTCGATTCAGGTTTTAGCCAAAGCATCGAAAATCATTCCCGTTATGATAATGGGCAAAATCGTATCGCGAAATTCTTACGAATATTACGAATACGTTACGGCTGTCCTCATTTCCATTGGAATGACGCTTTTCATGCTGGGAACCTCGACGCACGAAGCGGGTAAATACGTCGTGAAAAATGTTCACGAGCGGCGGGCGATTCCAGTGCTCTCGATTCTGCTAATACGATAGACTCTTTCGCCCGTCTCTCAGTGCTATCGAATTTTTTAGTTTGCTGGTTAAGGCAGTATTCTAGTCTAGAGGCCTACATTTCGGACATTCTTTCGGGCTTGATATATATATTATTACTATTATATAATAATTATTATTATTACTACTATTTAAAAAAATTGTAACTTTGAAAAAAAATAGGGCGAAAAATTAACTTTTTTTTTAGATAGTTGCCATTTTTCAAATTAATTTTTTTTTCTCTCTTTAGTATTTCTCTTTAGCCATAATGACATTCTTAATGATCAAGAAAATTGGTTTTATTTCCGTTTTAGATGAATGGGAGCTTTGGAATAACGTCAAACCGCCTCAACCTTTTTTTTCACGGCCATATTTGGAGAACCATAACTTTTCAATTTTAATTTTTTTTGCACAACACTTTTTTAGCATTGAAAATGCTTTTAAAGATGTGTATAGGGGGTCTGATTTAGCGAGATGTCACACGAAACTAACGCTGCCCTCACTCCATTGCAGCTGTGTTGCAGCAGGGTGGGGGGCGCTTCGACATGCTTAATGCCTGTGCCTTGTTGAAAAATGCTGCGTTACATGTGGAGTCATTTGTGGTTAGAAGTTGTAAGTTTCAATTTTGGTGTGTACATTGCAATGTTGATGGGTTTGGATTCGGGTTTGTTTTTGGGTTTGGGTTTCTTTGGGTTCGTTTGCGTTTAAGTTGGGTTTGTTTGGGTTACGTTGGGTTTGTTTGGATTACGTTGGGTTTGTTTGGGTTAGGTTGGGTTTGTTTGGGCTAAGTTGGGTTTGTTTGGGTTAAGTTGGGTTTATTTGGGTTAAATCTGTTTTGTGTGGGTTAAGTTGGGCTTGTTTGGGTTCGTTTGCGTTTGTTTGGGTTAAGTTGGGTTTGTTTGGGTTTGGTTGTTTGTTTGTTTGGGTTTGATAGATGGATGGATAGTGAGAGAGTGAGAATGTGAGAATGTGTGTGAGAGACCGCGAGAGTAAGAATGTGAGAAGAGAGTGAGAATGTGAGAAGAGAGTGAGAGGGTGAGAATGTGAGAAGAGAGTGAGAGAGAGAGAGAGCAACTCATATTCAATATTACACTTTGTGTAATATCGAACAACACTTTGTGTTGTTATTGAAACATCTATAAAAAAGACTGAAAAATCGATACTATATATATAGTATTCATTTTTTAGTCTTTTGATTGATGTTTCAATAAGTTGCTCAAAAATTTTGTGCAAAAGAATTAAAATTATATATATGTATATATATATATAATCCATTTTTTAGTCTTTTTATTGATGCCTCAATAACTTACAAGAAATATGTGCCAAAAATTTAAAATTGAAAAGTTATTGAGTCTCCAAATATGGCCGTGAAAAAAAAAAGGTTGATGCGGTAGACGTTATTCCAAAGCTCCCGTACATCTGAAATGCAAACAAAACCAATTTTCTTGATCAATAAGAATGTCATTGTGGCAAGTACTGAAGAGAGAAAAAAAAAAGGTAATTTGAAAAATGGCAATTGTCTAAAAAAAAAGTTAATTTTCTAAAATAGTAATAATAATAATTGCGCATCGTCCCTCTTTCGTAGGAACGACATAGAGACGATGCGCAATTGTTATTATTTTGAATTGAATTTGAATTTGAATTTATTCAAATATATCTTTACTGGAATTTATATTTTTTTATTTGAATTTATATTTTCCATATATTTTTTTATTTGAATTTATATTGCCACATATTTCCACATATATTTTCCGCTTTCAATTTATTCAAATATATTTTCGACTGACTTCAGCCCGAAAAATACTGAAAGTTATACCTATTCTTCCGAACTCTGGACCAGGGGTACCCCTTAAGCGTAACGAAGGCATGCATCAATTGGAAGCAATACATTTTTTCTTCCTCAATTTTACAAAACTCTATTGTCGATCTAAAATATGATTTCATACTCGCAGATGGCGCTACAACAATTTCCGGTATTATATTGCTGAGTGGTTACATGGTGCTCGACAGTTTTACTAGCAATTGGCAGAACGCTCTTTTCATCGAATACGGCGTTACGAGTATACAAATGATGTGCGCGGTGAATATGTTCTCCTGCATGCTGACGGCGACGTCGCTTTTCCAACAGTCGAGCTTCGTACAAACGATCGATTTCGTGATGAAGGTGATAAAAGCCCTCGATCTACGGATACGATCGAATACAAATGACGATATACGTTGATCATTCGCTTCGATTTCTTTGAGAAAATTCTTTGTTTTTTCTTTGTCTTTTTTTTACAGTATCAAGGATTCATAGTGGATTGCTTGCTTATTTCCGTGTGCTCTGCGAGCGGTCAACTCTTCATTTTTTATACCATATCGAAATTTGGAGCTGTCACGTTTGTCATTATGATGACCATACGTCAGGTAGGTCAATAAGAATAGTCGGGAGGTTTGAATTTTGCGAAGTTGCCTTCGCAAGCAACTAGTCTTTTGTTCTAAGTTCAATGTCGATACGAACAGGTTCGAATTTTTGGAACTTTTTCGGCCAGCGGTTTCTCGACGGGAAGCCATCGCAAAAAACGTTAAATATTTTGATCGAATTATTGTTTTAAAAATTGTTATATTGCTTTAAAAAAAAAAAATCATCCAAATTGGCTATTTTATCGTTTCCATGTATTTTCCCCCTTAATCGAACTATTTTCCCTACTTTATTTTATTTGAAAAAATGTTCCCCTCCTTATTTATCTTTTGTTTAATTTTATTATTGTATTTGGAGTACAAATTAATTCGGTCCGTTTTTTTGTGGTAAAAAATCCATTTATTTCAAAATAAAAGGTATGAATAGATTAATCAAAGTATTGTCCATCGTTGGCTACTACCTTTTCCCACCTCTCAGGCAATTTTCGAATTCCATCTCGAAAAAAAGTCTTGTCTTTTGAGGCGATCCAAGTTTTGAGCCAATTTTCGATTTCTGCGAAAGAAGTGAACCGGTGAGCTGCTAAATTCTGCTGCATCCGTCGGAACAACCAGTAATCAGAAGGAGCAATGTCCGGAGAATACGGCGGGTGCGGTAAAATATCCCATTTGAGCGTTTCCAAAGATTTTTTTACGACTTTTGCGACATGAGGCCGAGCGTTGTCATGCAGAAGAATAATTTTCTCATGTCTTTGCTCGTATTCCGGCCGTTTTTCTCGTAATGCACGGCTCAAACGAATCAATTGTAGTCTATAACGATCGCCCGTAATGGAATCGCCAGGTTGTAGCAGCTCATTGGCTCATTTGGCTGTCCAGGGCGAGGCTTGTCTTCAACGCTCAAATTACCGTTCTTAAAGCGTCGAAACCATTCCCTACATGATTTATCCGTTGGAGCATCATCACCATAAACTTCAACAAGCATTCGATGCGCTTCAGCTGCACTTTTCTTCCAATTAAAGCGCAGAAAAGTAAAACTTCCCGCAAATGCTGCTTAGTTAACACAAAATTTGACACATTTAACACAGTAAAAAACAAGGTTTTCAATGGAACTCAAAGCTATATAAACTGAATGTTATTGACAGATGTCTAACCTCTCTGAAACCACCGAAATCAGCTGTCACTATGAAACATTCGTAACAGCCAGAGCCATCTCTTGAAAACGGACCGAATTAATTTGTACTCCCAATATATTATTTATAATTTTTTTATTTAAAAATTCAAAAAGAATTAAAATTATTTTATTTATTTTTATGGGGAAAACAAATGTTGCCAATCTTATTTTATTTGAAAAACCTCTCAAGTTCTCGAGTTTCACCGTATTTTCGAAAACTGCCCTACCTTACAAAAAGCTGAACTTGCGAAAAAAATCGAGAATAAGGGGAAGAAAAGCACGATGAATCATTTTTTTTTCTTTTTTTTTATCATTCAAATAGTACCTCGAACATCCCTTTCCGCTCTCGAAAGATTGCGTTTTCTCTGAAAATTCTGTCATTGTTGCAGGGATTGGCGATACTGATCTCGTGTTTGGTTTATCAGCACGAAATAACCGTTTTCGGTGTGATCGGTGTTATGATAGTCTTCGGCTCGGTATTCCTGAGGATATATTGCAGCAATCGTCTGCGAGCGATCAGAAGACGAAGGGCCGAGGGTACGAGCGTTAAGAATTAACGATAACCGTATTATTATTTTCTTTGACGATGTAACGCGTGGGAGGAAAGAGACTTTGGAAAATTTTCTAACGCCCCGCCACGGAAGATATAGTGAAAAATAATTTCGATCCTCTGCGCAACGAGGTACAGAAATTTCCTCGTTAAGGTATTCTTTTCATGAGCTTGAATATTTAACAATTAACTGAATTTTCTCTACAATTAAGTAAAAATACATCCCGATATATTGGTGAAATTACAAGCCGAGTTACAGAACTTTTCATTTAAAAAAAATTGTGACTTTAAAAGTCGATTAATTCATGCAGCACTTTATGGACACGACGTGCTGGCCACATTTCTATCTAATTTTTCTACTAAATAATTCTAGATGTCTGATATAAACTGCTCTAGGCATGTGAACATTCTGAAGATTTCGCAACGACAATAAAAAATTTAAAAAACAGGAGGTCACTGAATGTTTAAAGAAAATATTAGCCCTTCAGGGTCACCCTGGGTAGGCTCGACCCGACGATCAATTTTTGGCGTAAATATATAATAGTTGCTGGCTTCGAATGGGACTAAAATTTACCCTCTTCACATGTCGGAATAAATACTTTTTTTGGAACACGCACTATGCTACTATTTTTTCCCAAAATTAGCATATCTAAGAACTATCACGTCCAAATTTTAGTTAAAAATGTTGAAAATTCACGGAACTATGATTTTTTTTGAGCGAAAAAGTGTCCTTTTTGCGTTTTCACCTCTTTATGAATTTTTTTTAAGGCCTTATATACGCGATTTCGCCGATTTTCGAAGGTACTTTTCTAGATGCGGTTAAAAAAAAATGACGCATATATTGACAACATTTTTTATACAGATCATTTATGCACATGGTTAAGTATATGTAAAAAAAATCAGAAATATTAACAAATGGCGGAGATATAACATAATAAAGCAATGTATTTTTTTTTGCGCGCGCGTTGATGGTGAAAGTTCTCGGCATCGATGTGGGTGTCTGAAAAAAAAATGAACATATTTATAATTGCATAATGAATGTATGTTCAGTGTGAACCAACAATATTATTTTTTTTTAATTATTATAATAAAAATTCGAAACTTAAAATTTTTTTACTCAATTTTCTGTCGGTATTTTATTTTTTATATTTTTTTGTGTCATTGAAATTTTTGTTTCTGTGGTTCACACGATGGGTGATGATACTAAGAATATGTTGTGAAAATTTCAAAGCGATGTGAACCTTCGTTCGAGAGTTAGAATTTTCACAAGGTTCAAAAAAGTGAATCGTGGAAAAACGGCTTTGAAGTTGGCGGTCGGGCGCGCCGCGCGGTATCTATTTTACGCTCTAAATGCTGTAACTTTAACAATTTTTGGAATTTTTCAATTCTGTAAAGCTTAAAATATTCCTAACCGTTCAGGCTAATGGAATCAAAAATAAATTTTAAAAAATGAAAAATTTTGAAATTTTTCGCGTATATAAGGCCTTAACATGTCGCCATTTTATTTCTTAAAAATACATTTTTCATACATCATCTAGAACGTTCGAAGCATGTTCTGTAATTTTTGGAATCACTTCTTAAGCGCTTGATTTAAATTCACTTGACCAGCCTTCAACTTCGTTTGAATTCTCTCTATTTGGATTGCTCACGCTTGTATTCCATCAATATTATTAATGTTATTCGAGCATAAAAATGAATATATTGGGAGTACAAATTAATTCGGTCCGTTTTTTTGTGGTAAAACATCCATTTATTTCAAAATAAAATGTATGAATAGATTAATCAAAGTATTGTCCATCGCTGGCTACTACTTTTTCCCACCTTTCAGGCAATTTTCGAATTCCATCTCGAAAAAAAGTCTCGTCTTTTGAGGCGATCCAAGTTTTGAGCCAATTTTCGCTTTCTGCGAAAGAAGTGAACCGGTGACCTGCTAAATCCTGCTGCATCCGTCGGAACAACCAGTAATCAGAAGGAGCAATGTCCGGAGAATACGTCGGGTGCGGTAAAATATCCCATTTGAGCGTTTCCAAATATTTTTTTACGACTTTTGCGACATGAGGCCGAGCGTTGTCATGCAGAAGAATAATTTTCTCATGTCTTTGCTCGTATTCCGGCCGTTTTTCTCGTAATGCGCGGCTCAAACGAATCAATTGTAGTCTATACCGATCGCCCGTAATGGAATCGCCAGGTTGTAGCAGCTCATTGGCTCATTTGGCTGTCCAGGGCGAGGCTTGTCTTCAACGTTGAAATCACCGTTCTTAAAGCGTCGAAACCATTCCCTACATGATTTATCAGTTGGAGCATCATCACCATAAACTTCAACAAGCATTCGATGCGCTTCAGCTGCACTTTTCTTCCAATTAAAGCAGAAAAGTAAAACTTCCCGCAAATGCTGATTAGTTGACACAAAATTTGACATATTCAACACAGTAAAAAACAAGGTTTTTAATGGAACTCAAAGCGATATAAACTGAATGTTATTGACAGATGTCTAACCTCTCGGAAACCACCGAAATCGGCTGTCACTATGAAACATTCATAACAGCCAGAGCCATCTCTTGAAAACGGACCGAATTAATTTGTACTCCCAATATATTTTTAAAGATTCTTTGAAAAATGGTGCGAAGTTATGCGGATACTGCGTAAAATTAATATTAAATTGTATATTCGTCGAATAAACAAATAGAGGGAGTTCAAAAGTAATGATCGAGAAAGAGAGAGAGGGTTCGAAACTCTAGTTTCTATGTAGACGTCGCGACAATACGATACGTGGAAGTACTTAGTGAAAAAAAATCGATTGTTCGTGTAAATATATATAAATGTAGATATGAATCTTCTACGGTATGAATCTCTTTTTTTTTCTTTTTTCGAAAGATGAATATTTTTATTACGCGTAATCTCATTAGAGCGAAGAAGTCTGTTGTATGCACACGAGACTACAATCGTCGTGTAGTCTCGTACAATATCAAAAGTCCTATAATTATTCAAAACTGAGGAATACTAATTCTCATTAATTGAATATTCGAATCGAATAATAGCGAGCGTGGAATTACAATACGGTAATTACATAACGAGGAGTAGATAATAAAATACAAATTGAAACAAATTCAACAATTCGACAAATGTTATCGTAATTTCTTTTTATTATGCAAAAGAATTATATTCAATATAAAATCGCTGAATATTAAAAATCAAAGTTTCGACATGTTTATCCAAAGTGTTGAAAATCTTTTACGGCGTACTCGGCCGTTTCCAAAAGTCGGATCGGAACGAGAAAAAAAAAAAACGCGACGCGTATCGTTGCATGCACCACGAATACTGCGGCGTGCAAAGATCGCGAGGTGATAAATCTCTTCTATTCTCTACGTCTATCGTGCCTACGTTAGTCGATTGTTATTAAAATATTCGAATTGAGTTAGCGAACGTCGGCACTGTGTTAATAGTAACTAAAGGACGCTAAGGCGTGGCTTATTCGCTTTTGAATTAGTATTTGATTACGGCTACACGTACGTTTTGTCGTCGGTACGATGCGGGATACAAATTCTTAAAAAATATACAATCTCACGGTTCATTCAGGGGGGGGGTGGGGGCTTGCTAGCTCGTACAATTTTTTCGTAGTTACGCTTCGTCGCGTCGTCTTGAAGTTTGCATCGTTTTAACGCAACGAAAACAATTCTTCGATTCTTTTATTGGCTCTGAAAATCGATTCGAATCGTTTTACGCGTATCCTCAACACAGATTCACGACCTCGATTCGCAAGATTGTTTTTGATGGTGTTTGCAAATTTATCGCTCCGAATAGTCCAATGCCCAAGTAAAAGGAATTCAAGTACATGAGAATTTCATAAGTCAGTGACAAATTTATCACGGCAGGTATTTTTGACGCGTAATAATAAACAGATAAAAAAAATCGTTGCGTTTCAACGATGCACGCTTCAAATTCCATTGCTCCGCAGCCAGGCTTTCTCGACCAAGCTTGATTCCTAAACGTCTCTTCCGCATTACGTATAAAAAGCTACGGGCCTAGCGTGCGTTATTCTCGTAGCTCCAGGATTATCGTGCAATACAAAACGATAGAGAGCTAGAGAAAGATAGAGAGAGAGAGAGAGAGAAAAAGAGCGCTATCTCGTGCATTACAAGCCCACAGGAGAGAGCGACGCGCGTTCGTTTGTATACAATAACGATGTGGCTCATTCGTCGGGTGCTGCGGGTCTATAAATTGCTACAAGGCACATTACGGATATAACTAGTTCGGTGATTAGTAGAACCAGCTGAATGCTGCAGAGTATAACTTCCAATCTTAGCACGTAATTTTGCCAGAAGAGAAAATAAAGTGTGGCCAAAGCGCTCGGTATCGTCAACAATATTCCCAACAGTATAGGCAGACCTCGCTCCGTAAGATTGCCCTTTCTACCGAGATAAACTCTGCCGCCTTCGGTCGCGACGAGAAATATCAGCAACGAAAATTCCACCGCCGTCGTGCCGCTGCCCGGCGATGGCAAATTAATCGCTTTGAACAGTCCCATGCCGAGCTCGCACACGGCGAACATACCGAAGTAAAAGGAATTCAGGTACATGAGAATTTCGTACGTAAGCGACGAATTTATTACGGTTGGCATTTTAATGCGTTTTTTTTTATCACGCGCAACGTTTGGACTTGTGGATACGGCTACGGGGATTGTGACGAACGCTCTCGGGCTATCAGGATCTTGAAGTGCCGGGCCTGGCCATTATGTTGCGACAAGTGCCGGAAGTCTTCGCGATCGGAGCTTCTTGACTCCCGAAGATTATTCGGACTCTCTTCGACACTAGGAGTAAGTTCCACGACGACGATCATCGCCGACAGTCCCGATGGAAAAGTTCAACGAGTCTCATGTTTTTGTTGTTGTTGTTGTTGTTGTTTTTTCGTTTCGAGAAACTTTACGAGAGCTCTCGATCTTTCTTCGTTGAACACTTCATAACTGGACGTAGTATATATTATTTGTATTGTACGCGAAGCGAAGAAACGTTTGTCCGGATTTTCCGTGAGGTTGAAAGATTCTTACGCGGGTGGTCGCGAACTAGGCTTGGCTCGACAATTATTTCTGTATTCAATAATAGAGCTCGTTTCGCCTTTTGTTTATTTTTAACCCCTTTAACGCGACGCCTTGTTTCTCGCGCGGCGATCTGCCGGAACGCGATACGGGAATGCTGTGTGTGTGTGTGTGTGTGTGGCGCGCGTGCGCGGGGCGCCTCTAGCGGCCGCGACTCTCACTACTTTTGCCGCTTTTTCGGTTACGTTTACTTTTTTTCCGGCAAATTTGTACAGGCTGACTTGCGACAGGCGAATCTTGTTCACGATTGACAATGATGATTGGCGTAACCTGAAGAAGGGTCACAGGTGGACACGACACCCCCCCCCCCCTTCCTCGATCCAAAATAATTAAAGTCAAATAATCGATTAGTTGTATTTAAGGAGGTTGGAGCGCTTCCTCGGGGTCAACAAAAAGACTAAATTTATGTTACCCCACGGGTGTTCTGATTTATGATAACTTATGTTGAATATTCGTATTGTCGATCCCAAAGTGCCAAATTTGTGGTAAATATTTTATTTAATGCATATTTACTAAGAAAAAGTGAAAAATCAGACCCTCAACGACTCTAGAGTCTTCACGATGATATCCAAGCAGTACCGAGATTCTGTAACTCGGTAGCGGACGTTTTCGTTATCGTTACCTAGCGACAGCCAATAAGAGGCTCCTTTTGTTCTGATCGTGCATGCGATTGGCTGTCGCGAGCCGGCGACAACGAAAACTGTCACTACAGAGCTAGGTTATGCTCGCCAAACGAATCAGCTGTTACGCCCGACGTTGACAAGTATATGGGTACTATATTTCGTCATTATGATAATACTCAACCGGAAGTTGAAACCGTTTTATAATTTAGTGCTTGAACTACACGGTGAAGTTCGAATTTTCGATTTTTTACAATATCTATTATGTCTAATTCATCTTATTTCAGTTTTCCAACGACCTTAGTTGGGCTGCGTGAGCAACAAAACCGTGATCACCGCACTTCCGATCGACCGTCTCCATAAGACGACGTGCTTCACTAGCTCGAAGTGCTCGACTTTGCAATTTTATTACGAAAACATTGAACGGTCAATAGAGCTCAAATTTTTCCAGAGGGTGCATAAAGTATTCGTCAACATCATATAAAAATTTCAGGCCCGAAAGTTGGATTCATCGTAACGCTCCAACCTCCTTAATCAAAGTATTGTCCATCGCTGGCTACTACTTTTTCCCACCTCTCAGGCAATTTTCGAATTCCATCTCGAAAAAAACGTCTCGTCTTTTGAGGCGATCCAAGTTTTGAGCCAATTTTCGATTTCTGCGAAAGAAGCGAACCGGTGACCTGCTATAATCCTGCTGCATCCGTCGGAACAACCAGTAATCAGAAGGAGCAATGTCCGGAGAATACGGCGGGTGCGGTAAAATATCCCATTTGAGCGTTTCCAAATATTTTTTTACGACTTTTGCGACATGAGGCCGAACGTTGTTATGCAGAAGAATAATTTTGTCATGTCTTTGCTCGTATTCCGGACGTTTTTCTCGTAATGCACGGCTCAAACGAATCAATTGTAGTCTATAACGATCGCCCGTAATGGAATCGCCAGGTTGTATCAGCTCATTGGCTCATTTGGCTGTCCAGGGCGAGGCTTGTCTTCAACGCTGAAATCACCGTTCTTAAAGCGTCAAAACCGTTCCCTACATGATTTATCAGTTGGAGCATCATCACCATAAACTTCAACAAGCATTCGATGCGCTTCAGCTGCACTTTTCTTCCAATTAAAGCAGAAAAGTAAAACTTGCCACAAATGCTGCTTAGTTAACACAAAATTTGACATATTCAACACAGTTAAAAACAAGGTTTTTAATGGAACTCAAAGCGATATAAACTGAATGTTATTGACAGATGTCTAACCTGTCTGAAACCACCGAAATCAGCTGTCACTATGAAACATTCATAACAGCCACACGGAGAGAATTAAAAAGTAATTTTTGTCGTGAATTTCACGGTAAAAATCACCGTGATATATTTCAATGTGGTGACAAGTGAGAAAAGCATTATAATTCGTATGCGACAAGTGTTTTTTTTTAACTCACGTTACAGAAAATTTCAAATACGTAGCTAAAATTTTACTACACAAGAAGGGTAGCGCGCACGATAATTTTTACCGAGAGCACAATACATTTTCCTATAACACTCATTAAATTTTATAATAAATCTTAAAATAACTGTTATAAAGACGATACGTTTTTTATAGAAATTTTTGAAAGGCATAAAATAATAAAATGCACAGTAAAATTTCGCTGATATTATATATTTTTTAAATTTAAGTTTTCCGTATTCTGTCACACATGAAAATTTACTAGAAAATCTGGTAAAATTTTCTATCTGAAGAAGAAATTTTATTTTATTTTCGTGAAAATCTGTGTCTTACTCAGTAATAATAAGTGAAATTTCAGGGTTGTCATCTGGTTACCGTTACTGCACGCTAATTTTTAACATTTAATTCTCTCCGTGCAGAGCCATCTCTTGAAAACGGACCGAATTAATTTCTACTCCCAATATATTTCAACTTTTTCAGCATGCTCGAGATTTTTCAATGTAAAATGACACAAAATTTGACTTTTTTATGCACTCGCGTGTAAGCCGTTGTACATAGCCTATTCGTTCGCGTTCGAGCGGTGACGTCACAAGCGCCAGCGCCGATAGCGTGACATTACGCGTCAACATCTACAATTTGAATTATCGTCATATAAAAACAATTAATAATTATCTTTAGAATTATTTTCAAGAAAAACCCTTATGACATTCGCTTTTTAATATCACAAAAGATCATTTCTGAAAAAAAAAAAAAATCAAACGTTTCTTCTTTAACTCAGTTCAGAAAAAAAATCTCATTTGTATTTACACTTTCCGCATTTCAAACGGAAGAAAAAAACAACTGAATATCCTTCAACGTTCATCGGTGAAACGGTCGAGCTCCCTCACAAGTTCTTACATCTGAAAATGGCAATGACGCCTGCGAGAAATCGCACGCGAGATTGAGAAAAAAAAAAAAAAAGAAGAAAGAAATAAACGTAGAAAAAAAAAAGAATGTTCGCGAGGGAGCGATCGCGCGAGAACAATGGCCGGGGATCCTTATCAACACACGATTAAATTCAAAAAGTGAGGTTATTAAGTAACAGATAAAAAGTGCAAAAAGAAAAATGATTCTTCACTCGTGGCCGAGGATGCCGATGCTAGTGAAATTATTGAAGTCACTGAGACCGGCGCGGAAATTTGCCAGCTCGCTACTTGGCGGCCTTGACGCTGTGACCTTGAGAAGAAATGTCATTCGATGCCCCGTCGTCATCGAGCGTGAAATAAGTCTTTCGAGATCTTCGTCGTCTAGTCGGGGCGAGCCGATAACGCGTAATTTCACAAAGTTCGCGCTAATTATATCCCGCGAGAGGGCAAAATGTGAGAACCCTCGTGGAACGAGAGCGGATGAACGAACGACCTTGTTGGGCTTTATCATCGAGCTCGTAATGCTCACCGCGAGGATTGCTCTCGTATTATTCGTAACCGGTGGCGTGCTAGCCTTTTATCTGATGACCCGAATAATTTATACGAAAGCCTTCCCCGGTTTTCTTCTCAGGGGTATAAAATAATACGTGTATTAATAATTTATATGTTTTCGCACGGACGTAGCTTTGTGTGTTTTTCCTTATGTGCTTCTTGCTCACCTTGTTTTCTTTTCTCCTTCTCTTCTTCTTCTTCGGCTTCTGCACCTCTTCTGCGTCGTTCGCTCTCTTCTTTCCTTTTCTTCTACTTTTCTTCTTCTCTTTCTTCGTCCTCTTCGTCTTCATTCTTCATCCTTAGTCCTTCGTCTTTCAACTTCGTCCTTCATCGTTCTCTTCCATTTCTCATTTTGCTTCTCTTTCTTCGTCATCCTCTTCCTCTTTTTCTTCGTCCTCGTCGTCTTCATCTTCGTATTCATCCTTCATCCTTAGTCTTCGTCCTTCCTTCATCTTCGTCCTTCATCGTTCTCTTCCTTTTCTCATTTTGTTACTCTTTCTTTGTCATCCTCTTCCTTCTCTTCTGTTGCTTCTCTTTCCGTATCTCCTACTTCTGCTGCTTCGTTATTTTCTTCTTTTGCTTTTTTTCCCTTTTCTTCTCTTCGTCCTCTCCTCCTGCTCGGTCGTCATTCTCTTTTTTTTCCTCTTTTGCTTCTCTTTCTTCGTCTTCTCCTTCTGGGCCTTCTTCTCTTCCTTCTCATCGTCGTCGTTGTCTTTCTTTCCTTCTTTTGTTCCTGTTTCTTCGTATTCTCCTTCTGGGCCTTCGATATCGTCTTCTTTCTCATCTATTGCTTCTCTTTCTTCGTCTTCTCCTTCTCCTCCATCGTCCTCTCTTTCTGCTCCGTCGACATTATCTTTCTTTTCTTCTTTTGCTTCTCTTCTCCGTCTTCTTCCTCTGGGCCTTCGACGTTCTCGTTCAACTCTTCATTCGCTTCTCTTTTTTCGTCTTCTCCTTCTTCTCTTTCGTCATCCTCTTTCTTTCTTCTCATTTCTTCTCTTTCTACGTCTTCTTCCTCCGCTCCGCTGGCATTCTCTCCCTTCGTATTCTCATTCTGGCCCTTCGTCATCCTCTTTCTTCTCTTCTTTTGCTTCTCTTTCCTCGTCATCTCCTTCTGCTCCTTCGTGATTCTCTTCTTTTGCTTTTTGCCTTTCTTCTTCTCCTACTCTTTCTTCGTCCTTTCCTTCTGCTCCGTCGTCATTTTCTTTCTTTTCTTCTTTTGCTTCTCTTTCTTCATCTTCTCCTTCTCCTCCTTCGTCATTCTCTCCCTTTTCTTCTTTTTCTTCTCTTTCTACGTCTTGTCCCTCCGCTCTACCGGCATTCTCTTCCTTTTCTACTCTTCCTTCGTAGTCTCATTCTGGCTCTTCGTCATCCTCTCACTTCTCCCCTTTTGCTTTTCTTTTCTAGTCTTCTCCTTCTGCTCCTTCATCATTTTCTTCTTTCGCTTTTCTTCCTTTCCTTCTCTTTCTTCGTCTCCTCCTTTCGTTACTTCGTCATTTTTTCTTCCTGTGCTTCTTCTCCCACTTCTCGTTTTCCCCGTCTGCTTTATGTTCTCATTTCTTTTCCTTTCTTCTTCGTCTTCGTGACTACTCCTTCTTCTTTGACTTTCTGTATTCCACTTCCGGGTCTTTCTCTTCTTCTCTTTATTTATCTTTTCCTTTCTCTTCTCCATCTGTTTCGGCTTCTCGCCCTCCTTCGTCTTCTGCTTATCGTTATATTTCTTCTGCTGAGTCTCCTCCAGTATCTTCCTCCTCTTCTTCTTCTTCGTCTGGCACAGCGACATTGCAATTCTCCTCAACATTTCACTCGTTTCTTCCTCCCTGAATAAAGGGAGGAAGATTTTGTCCCATCGTCCATTATCATTTCAGCCGTCGAATTTTTGGGTCCTACTTTCATCAAATTGGGCCAATGGGCGTCAACCCGTAGAGACATATTCCCGGAAGAAATTTGCAAAACTCTCGCGCGTCTTCAGCGTCATACGTCGGCACACTCTTGGCTCTATACAAAACATTTGTTGGAAAAAACGTACGGCCCCGAATGGAAAAATCTCTTTGTGAAATTCGATCGTTCGGAGCCGATAGGTTCGGGATGTTGTGCGCAGGTATTTAACGTCGTATAATGAAGGAATGTTTGACATTGAAGGAAGACTTGACTTTGAAGAACGACGAAGTCTGGACGTGGTAAAAAAAAAACATGCTCAGTCGGTAAAAATTTATTTTTTATTTTTATTAAAGGTATACAAAGCGTGGATCAAGAGTAAAAAGACTCCGGTCGCCGTAAAAATTTTGCATCCCGGGATCGAGAATCGTCTGAAGTGAACTTTCATTCAAACATTTTTGGATCATCAAGTTTTGGAATAATTATTAATTCGCTTGATTAATAATGGTCAATAATCAAGGCGAAAAAAAAGGGGCCTATTTATTTCCAGAATTTTTCGGAACAAAATTAATGATTCATAATTTTTTATGATAACAAAAATAAACGCTGGAAATTTAATTTCAGGAGGGATCTGACGATATTACGCTTCTTTTCCGAATGCCTGACCCTCGTCGTGCCTTCGTTGCGATGGCTCAGTTTGCCGGATTGTGTTAATCAATTTTCCAAAATGATGGAAAATCAAGTAAAATTTTTTTTCAGCGCTAACAGAGCCGACTTTTCAAACCTCAAATTGCACTCAATTGTTCGAATATTATTTCAAGATCGACATGGAACTCGAGGCGAGAAATCTCGTTGAATTTACGCGAAATTTCGCCGGCAACGTGGACGTTATTTTTCCATTTCCCATGATGGAGCTCACGAGCAGAAAAATCCTCGTCGAGACTTTTCACGAGTGTTCACCGATATCGGAATATCTCGAGTACGACGATGAAAATTTCCAACGGAGACTAGCCAAAATTGGTATCGCAGCGATTTTTCAGATGGTCGGTAAATTTTGTTACTCGAGACATTTTTTTTTCAGCCAAAATAGTTGGAACACAACGAGCATTATATTTTTATCGGAAAATTAACGTTGGTGATCTCTGATAAGGATTTGAAAAAAAAAAAAAAAAACATTCGAGTGCTTTTTTTCGGTGAATAAGCGGAAAAGAAATTTGGGCAATAAACAAAAATTCATTGCATTCCAACGATAAGAACGTTGGCAATAATTAAATGTAGCAATTGAGGAGTTTCGGGAGAGCTTATCTTTAAGGGGAATTCTTTTGTTGTCGAGTAGGTGCCAAATTCTACACTGCCAAAAAAATATATTTAATTTAAATAGGAACTATTTAAATCGAATAGGTTTTTTCCTTGTCTCACGGCTTACTACGACCCTGTTTGTTTCAAATATATTTTTTTATTTGTTCAAGCTATTCTTTTTGAATAATAAATATATTCAAATTAAATAAATAAACATAAAACACGATATAAGACGGCTAAAAGTAAGGTTATGTTTAAGAATTTTTTTTGTGTATGCCAGGTGTACAAATATGAAATGCGGATTTTTTTTCTACAAAAAAACACGTTAAATTCGGAAGAATGATAAAAAGAGCTTTATTCAAAGTATGCTACATCGCTTGTTATACATTTTTCCCATCTTTCGAGCAATTTGTGAATACCACGCCAGTAAAAATCTTCCCCTTTTGCTGCGAACCATTGATCGAGCCATTTTTTCACATCTTCGTACGAGCCAAAGCGCTGCTCAGCAAGTGCGTGACCCATCGATGCAAACCAAGTGGTAATCGGAAGGAGCCATGTCTGGTGAGTAAGCCGCATGGGGTAGAACTTCCCAGCTGAGTGCTTCCAACGTGTCGCGAACCGTTGTTTTGCCGTATGTGATGGAGCATTGTCATGAAGAAAAATGACTTTGTGTTGCCTCTTTCGGTATTCTGGCCTTTTTTCAAGCAGCGAACGCTTCAAATCGGTCAATTGTTGTTGGTAACGTTTAGTATTAACCGTTTCCCGAGGTTTTAACAGCTCATAATAGACCACGCCCCTCTGGTCCCACCAAACACAGAGCATCGTCTTTCTGCCGAAAGCGATTCGGTCTTGCGGTCGATGTGGATGGTGCGCCTGGATCTATCCATGATTTTTTGCGCTTGGGATTCTCAAAATAAATCCACTTTTCAACCCCTGTAACTATACGATGCAAAAGCGACTTCCTTTTGTACCGAGCGAGCAAAATGTCACATGTGTTTTTGCGCTTTTCCATTTGCCTGTCGTTCAACTCATGCGGTACCCATCTACCGGTCTTCTGAATCTTTCCCATCTCTCGTAGCCGATTGGAAACAGCTTGTTGACTAACGCCCAATTGCTCGGCGAGTTGTTTTTGTGTTTGCGAATCATCTTCGTCCAACGATGCTTGCAATTCCGCATCTTCGTATTTTTTTTGGTGCGCTTTTCCATGTTCCTTGTCTGCAACATCGAGGTCACCACTTTTGAAACGGCGAAACCATCGTTCACACGTATCTTGCGATGGAGCATGTTCACCATAAGCTTCTCGAAGTAATCGGTACGATTCAGCAGCAGTTTTCTTCAAATGAAAACAAAAAATTAATGCTGTCCTCGAATGCTCTTCGTTCGGTATAAATTTTCGACATATTGAACACAACAACACAACACTGTGCACACACTTTTCCAATTTATAACTCGTGCGCGTCTGACACTTGTCGATGACACAACAAAATGGCGCAGTGTCAAATCTTTATAGCACAAACTGCATTGGTGCACCATCTGTTGTCTGAAATCCGCATTTCATACTTGTACACCTCGTACGCCAAAAGTTGATCGACGAGTCGATTCTACCCAGTGTGATCACGAAGGATTAATGCACGTTTTTCGCTCGCAGATATTCAGGGACAACTTTGTGCACTGCGATCTTCATCCAGGCAATATTTTGGTCGAAAAGCCACGAGTTTCTGAAGCTGCGACATTTTCGAGCTTCCTCGGTCAAATTTGTCCCTCGTATTTCGGCGACAAAACGCGATTGGTGTTTCTCGACTGTGGTTTGGTCGCTTCCCTCGACGAACGCGGCCAAAAAAATCTTCGCGATGTTTTTCGTTCAGTGGCCAATGGCGACGTAAGTTTCGCGAAACATTGAAAAAATTTCGCGTCTGCCTCATTAATATGCAATCAATACTTATTTTTTTAGCATCCAAATTTTTTTGGTACATTTTAGTAATATTATCGTACAAAAAATAATTTAAATATTAGATAAAATGAAGAAAGAATGAGTAAAAAAAAAAAAAAATTGATAATAAAAAAGAATTTTCGTTGCTCATTAAAGATACAAGCATCAACTTGAATATTACTTGAACTATTGTAAAATAATAATAATTATATTTGATTGTGAAAATATTTGTATTTTTGAATATTATATAATTATCATTCCCAATATTCCCAACTAAAACTTGAATAGTCCGATTAATCTACGAGAGCAAAGAAAAAGTATTTTCCCAATTTTGTGCCACTCGACTTGGAGCTTGGAAAAAATCTCATTGGCCATTTTTCATTTTCAATGGCCTTCTGTGTCGTTGTGAATTTTCTGTTTTGTTGCTGCCCGAATAAAGATCGAGCGGCACTCAATCTATAGTTCCCAACTAGTTTTAATCAGCCATTACAAAATCAGGTTCGCTTTAGATTCGCATAAATCGTGAAAATGATCCAAGTCTTCGCCTCTTATTTTCTTCCCTTCCCTCCCCTAGGGCGAATTGGCTGGTGAATACATAATTAATTATAGCGATCAATCGGCCTCGGATGCGGAAGGGTTTAAAAAGGAGATCGGGAAAATTGTGAAACATCATATGCAATCTCGTCTCAGCCTGAAAAACGTAACTATTACGAGAATCTTATCACAACGATATATATAACTGTAATTAAGGCCTTAGGCCACTCTAGGATTTTCCAAAAATCAATTTTTTGTTGTTGTTAAAAATGTACCTTAGTACCTATAAAATTATATTGCAAAAGATTATGGGTGCGAAAAATCTCTAAGTACTCGATTTTCGAATTCTAGCGCAACCCCTTTTGATTAATGTCGTGACTTTCTACTAACTTTTAAACGCGTTTATCTCAAAACTACATTTTTCAAGTCGGCCGGACTCATAACTCAAACAAATTTCAACCGATTCACTTGAAATTCTAACTGTATCTTTAGAATTACATTTTCTGAGGTACTGCGTTGGATTTTTAAAATTATATTGCATAGTTCCTTTTTTATAAACAATTTTCTGACGATTTTTTCATGGCATTTTATACTTTTTGTTTTAGAAATGCGCAATTTTGACAAAAAACAATATATCAAAAAAATCCTACGTACTTCTATAGCTATTCTTATATTGGGCGTACAAATTAATTCGGTCCGTTTTCAAGAGATGGCTCTGGCTGTTGTGAATGTTTCATAGTGACAGCTGATTTCGGTGCTTTCAGAGAGCTTAGACATCTGTCAATAACATTTAGTTTATATCGCTTTGAGTTCCATTAAAAACCTTGTTTTTTACTGTGTTGAATATGTCAAATTTTGTGTTAACTAAGCAGCATTTGCGGCAAGTTTTACTTTTCTGCTTTAATTGGAAGAAAAGTGCAGCTGAAGCGCATCGAATGCTTGTTGAAGTTTATGGTGATGATGCTCCAACTGATAAATCATGTAGAGAATGGTTTCGACGCTTTAAGAACGGTGATTTCAGCGTTGAAGACAAGCCTCGCCCTGGACAGCCAAATGAGCCAATGAGCTGCTACAACCTGGCGATTCCATTACGGGCGATCGGTATAGACTACAATTGATTCGTTTGAGCCGTGCATTACGAGAAAAACGGCCGGAATACGAGCAAAGACATGACAAAGTTATTCTTCTGCATGACAAGTTCGGCCTCGTGTCGCAAAAGTCGTAAAAAAATATTTGGAAACGCTCAAATGGGTTATTTTACCGCACCCGCCGTATTCTCCGGACATTGCTCCTTCTGATTACTGGTTGTTCCGACGGATGCAGCAGGATTTAGCAGGTCACCGGTTCACTTCTTTCGCAGAAATCGAAAATTGGCTCAAAACTTGGATCGCCTCAAAAGACGAGACGTTTTTTTCGAGATGGAATTCAAAAATTGCCTGAGAGGTGGGAAAAAGTAGTAGCCAGCGATGGACAATACTTTGATTAATTTATTCATACCTTTTATTTTGAAATAAATGGATTTTTTACCACAAAAAAAACGGACCGAATTAATTTGTACTTCCAATATATAATCGAAAAAACTTTAGTGTCTCATCGTAACTCAAAAATTATAGGAGCTGTTGGTCCGGCTGTTGACCTTCCATAAATAAAAACGTCATCGGAAAAATGCTGCACAGTCGCCATTTTGACATGTGTCGCTGTGAAAAAATAATTTTGCATAGTCAATTACGTGTATAATATAGCCCCTATTTTGTAATTCCGATTTATTTTATGGTTTCGCTGAAGAAAAAAATCACAAAATATGCCATTTTTTTAGCCTTTAAAGTGGCCGAAGGCCTTAAATAATTGTAGTTCATAAATTATAATTAATTAATGAAATATTTAATAAATTATCCACTCAATAATGAAATATTTCATAAATTAACAATTGAATAATGAAATATTTAAGCCTTCGTGGTCACCCTGGGTAGAATCGACCCGTCGATCAATTTTTGGAGTAAATATATAATAGTTTCTGGCTTCGAATGGGACTGTATTCACCATTTTACCTGGAGTTTGAAGTATCCTCATACCATAAAATTGACCCTCTTCACATGTCGGAATAAATGCCTTTTTTTTGGAACGCCCACTATACTACTATTTTTTCTCAAAAGTAGCATATCTAAGGAGCATCACGTCCAAATTCTAGGTAAAAATGTTGAAAATTCATGGGACTATGACTTTTTTTTAGCGAAAAAGTGTCTTTTTTCGCGTTTTCACCTCTTTATGCATTTTTTATAACATGTCGCCATTTTATTTCTTATAAATAAATTTTTCGTACATCATCTAGAAAGTTCAAAGCATGTTCCCTAATTTTTTGAACCACTTCGGACGGATAGTTGGGTCACAATACTTTTTTGAAAACTGACTCGGTAGAATCGACCCAAGTGTGACCATCGCGATTGAATTTGGAAGTGTGACCACGAGGGCTTAATAAATTATCAATTAAATAATGAAATATTTAATAAATTATCAATTAAATAATGAAATATTTAATAAATTATCAATTAAATAATGAAATATGTGACAATTAAAAAATTTAATGATCATCAAATATCGAAGCAATGATCAGGAATAAAAAACAAAAAATCTATGAACATTTCGTGATTACCGGGTCGCCGAAAAGGGGTCTCGGTATCGTCTGGAATTGCCAATAACTAGAAACGGCCTTTGATTGCTTGCGGATTAATTGTCACATTATCAAAACTGTCTCGTCGAGGCTACATACTAGATAAAGCGTCATCCGAAGAGAAAGAGAAGGGAATGTTTCTTTTTTTTTTTTTTTTCTTTTTTGGCTGTAGATAAAAGTCGGCAGCGTAGTTGCGGAATTTTTCGATGCTATAGTGCGTCACAAGGTGCGCCAAGACGCTTCGTTCGCGAGTGTAATACTGAGTATGGGAATAATCGAGGGAATCGGCCGAAGTTTGGATCCGGAAATCGATATCGTTGCCGAGGTACTGCCCTTCCTTGCTCGGGAATAGACCTTGGTGAGTCATGCACTTACTCGTCTCCATTTGATTTCGCGAATTGTGGAAATTTGTCCGCCCGCGTTGCCACGGGGATAACCGAGTGAGTGATTTTTCAGAAATTACTCAAATTATTTTAAGGAAAGTAGCGGAGGAAGTATTGGCTCGAGGAGCGTTGGCCTGGGCCAATACTTGGATGAGTGACCGGTCAGTTGTCCACTCACTTGCGTCATTCTAATCGTAATGATGTATCATTATAATAATATTGGGTGAAGTAAAAAGTTCTGAGCGTTTTTTCGCTAGATGTCTTTGGTGAGTCATATCTTACGATGTATACATCGCATCGGGTCATACTATACGGCGATTTAAAGGTGACATTTAGCTTCAAAAAAAGTTCTTTGACAGTTTTGTGTTTGGTGAAGCCAGTTGTGTGTTGCAGTGTTCCAAAATGGAGGTAAAAAAAAAGAGAAAATTCGATACATTCTTCAGTAGCACTAGGACCAAGGTAAAAAGGCGGAGCAGGCGGCCAAAGAAAATTTGTGCTGTTTATGGAGCCAATACAGTATCGAATGCAACAGCAAAGCGGTGGTTCCAACGATTCCGTTCTGGTAATATGGACGTCGAAGATGAGGCACGCTACTGGTAGGCCAATCGTCGAAAATGTCGATAAAATAATTTATATTATTTAATAATTTAACGTTTTTACCGTTTGAACATTTTTAACCAAATTTTCACACAATGTAGATAAAATGTCATACTTTAAAATGTATAAGAAAAACAATTATTAAACATAACCTTACTTTTAGCCGTCTCAGGTGTATGTAAGCCCGTAAGGTTCAAACTATAAGAAATAAATTAAAACAAAAAATCGATTTTTCGAAAATTTCAGGTTTGAGTAACCCTTTAATATAATAATATTTATTATATTATTATATTATATTAAATTATATTATTATATATATTAATATAATATTTACTATATTATTATATTATATTAAATTATATTATTATATATATTAATATAATATTTATTGTATTATTATTTTATATTAAATTATATTAGACGAAGTAAAAAGTTCTGAGCGTTTTTTCGCTTTATTTCGACGATGAAATTAACATAGTTAGGATTATCCGATTTAGATCAAATATGCCCCGTTTTGTTCGATAACTTTGGTCCATTTTGAAGGCAATTTCATAATTCCGCGATTGAAGAAGTCCTCGTCCCTATTGGTAAAAACACTTGACCAGCTCATTTTCACAAGCCTCTCTTGAGGCCCGTTTTGTACCATCAAGAAAATTTTGCAAATGCTTGAAAAGGTGATAATCGCTTGGTGCAAGGTCTGGATTATACGGCGGGTGCGATAGAACCTCCCATCCAAGCTCTCGGAGCTTATGGCGCATCGTTAAAGATGTGTGCGGCCTGGCGTTGTCTTGATGGAACACAACACCCTTCCTATTGGCCAATTCTGGCCGCTTCTGGTCGATCGCCTGCTTCAATCTGGTCAGTTGTTGACAGCAGAGGTCCGAATTGAGTGTTTGGCCTGATGGGAGCAGCTCATAGTGGGTGATTCCCTTCCAATCCCACCAAACACACAGCAAAACCTTCTTGGCCGTTAATCCGGGCTTGGCGATCGTTTGGGCCGGCTCATCGCGATTGGACCACGATCTTTTTCGGCTGTTGTTCTCGTATGTGACCCATTTCTCATCGCCAGTCACCATTCGCTTCAAAGATGGATCGATTTCGTTACGTTTCTGCAAAGAATCGCAGGCATCAATTCGATCCAAAAGGTTCTTTTGCGTCAATTCGTGTGGCACCCATACATCGAGCTTCTTCTTGAGACCAGCCTTATGCAAATGGTTCCAAACGGTTTTCTGGCTAATCTTCAGTTCCTGGGCAATAGAATAAGTGCTCACATGCCGGTCCGACTCGACGACTTCCATGATTTTATCGACATTTTCGACGATTGGCCTACCAGAGCGTGCCTCATCTTCGACGTCCATATTACCAGAACGGAATAGTTGGAACCACCGCTTTGCTGTTGCATTCGATACTGTATTGGCTCCATAAACAGCACAAATTGTTTTGGCCGCTTGCTCCGTCTTTTCACCTTGGTCGTAGTGCTACTGAAGAATGTATCGAATTTTCTCTTTTTTTACCTCCATTTTGGAACGCTGCAACACACAACTGGCTTCACCAAAAACAAAACTGTCAAAGAACTTTTGTTGAAGCGTAATGTCACCTTTAAATCGCCGTATATTATGACCCGATGCGATGTATACATCGTGAAATATGGCTCACTAAAGACATCTAGCGAAAAACGCTCAGAACTTTTTACTTCACCCAATATTATTATATATTATGTTAAATAATTAATATTGCATTTTTCCAATTCCCTCGAATGTCCTATAAGTATTAATACGCATATTTATAACAAAATAACTCGCCTTGTTCGAGACTATACGCGCGTGCACTTTTCATCGTCTGTAGCATTTCTAAACAATGCAACGAGGCTCCAATAATTGAGCATTTTCACCCACTATTTTGAATAATTAATTCAAATAATAATGGGAAAACGCGGCCGTCTACGGGCTCGTTAACGAATTCAAGTCCGTTCGGAATCGAATTGTAGTGCATTACGTACATTCCCCCCCTTTTTTTTTCTTTTTTTCAACAAACATTTGGACTTTGAAATTTTCGAAGTATTGAAAACGTTAGAGAAGAAACGATATCTTATCTATATATTGAGGCGGGTTTTCTGTGGACACGGTACGAAAACGTTGAGCTACAACGGGTGTTATCGTTAACGCTGTTTTTTTTTCTTTTTTTTTTTTAATGGCACATACTCCCGGGCTGATAAAAACGTACCATAACCTCAGTTTATTTTTATCTTTCGATTGCGGGCGGAGCCGCGTATTTCGGCAGGCTCGGGCCGCTCGGGCTGGCGCGTTTCGAAGTTAATATGACCGATTAATCTCGGCATTCGTTTCAAGATCAAGTGCAAGTTGGCTGCGTTGAAAATTTTTCGTCTTTTGGATTGATAAGATACCAGCTGGTGTCGAGAGGCTTACGGAATGATGAATTTACCGGACGAACGAGGGTAGGAATTCATCCGAAGAATTATTCTTCCGTTCTTTTTTTTTTTTCGAATATATCAAATGTACGAAGAGGGGAACTGTGCAAAAATCCGCAAAGGTTTAATCGGAGATGACAAATTATACTATATTTTGTTAGCTACAGAAATTGATGAGCTATTCTACTGTGAAGGCTCCAAAAATAAGATAGTCTTTAATAATTTTTTTTTTAATTGTTGCGCGCATCGGTACAAACTTTTTTTTCGCAAGGCCTTAGGCCACTCCAGAGGCCAAAATAGGGCGTAATTTGTGATTTTTTTTTTCAGCGAAACCATAAAATAAATCGGAATGACAAAATAAGGGTTTTATCATACACGTAATTGACTATATAAAATTATTTTTTCACAGCGATACATGTCAAAATGACGACTGTGCAGCATTTTTCGGATGACGCCTTTATTTCTGGAAGATCAACGGCCGGACCAACAGCTCCTATAATTTTTCAGTTATGATGAGACACTAAAGTTTTTTTCGATTATATTGGGTGAAGTAAAAAGTTCTGAGCGTTTTCCGCTAGATTTCTTTAGTGAGCCTTATCTCACGATGTATACATCGCATCGGGTCATACTATACGGCGATTTAAAGGTGACATTAAGCTTCGAAAAAAGTTCTTTTACAGTTTTGTGTTTGGTGAAGCCAGTTGTGTGTTACAGCGTTCCAAAATGGAGGTAAAAAAAGAGAAAATTCGATACATTCTTCAGTACCACTACGACCAAGGTAAAAAGGCGGAGCAGGCGGGCAAAAAAATTTGTGCTATTTTTGGACCCAATACAGTATCGAATGTAACAGCAAAGCGGTGGTTCCAACGATTTCGTTCTGGTTATATGGACGTCGAAGATGAGGCACGCTCTGGTAGGCCAATCATCGAAAATGTCGATAAAATCATGGAAAACGTCGAGTCGGACTGGCATGTGAGCACTTATTCCATTGCCCAGAAACTGAAGATTAGCCAGAAAACCGTTTGGAACCATTTGCATAAGGCTGGTCTCAAGAAGAAGCTCGATGTATGGGTGCCACACGAATTGACGCAAAAGAACCTTTTGGACCGAACTGATGCCTGCGATTCTTTGCTGAAACGTAACGAAATCGACCCATTTTTGAAGCGGATGGTGACTGGCGATGAAAAATGGGTCACATACGAGAACAACAGCCGAAAAAGATCGTGGTCCAATCGCGGTGAGCCGGTCCAAACGATCGCCAAGCCCGGATTAACGGCCAAGAAGGTTTTGCTGTGTGTTTGGTGGGATTGGAAGGGAATCATCCACTATGAGCTGCTCCCATCGGGCCAAACACTCAATTCGGACCTCTACTGTTAACAACTGACCAGATTGAAGCAGGCGATCGACCAGAAGCGGCCAGAATTGGCCAATAGGAAGGGTGTTGTGTTCCGTCAAGACAACGCCAGGCCGCACAAATCTTTAACGACGCGCCAGAAGCTCCGAGAGCTTGGATGGGAGGTTATATCGCACCCGCCGTATAGTCCAGACCTGACACCAAGCGATTATCACCTTTTCAAGCATTTGCAAAATTTTCTTGATGGTACAAAACTGGCCTCAAGAGAGGCTTGTGAAAATGAGCTGGTTAAGTTTTTTCACCAATAGGGACGAGGACTTCTTCAATCGCGGAATTATGAAACTGCCTTCCAAATGGACAAAAGTTATCGAACAAAACGGCGCATATTTGATCTAAATCGGATAATCCTAACTATGTTAAATTCATCGTCGAAATAAAGCGAAAAAACGCTCAGAACTTTTTACTTCATCTAATATATAAGAATAGCTATAGAAGTACGTAAGATTTTTTTGATATATTGTTTTTTGTCAAAATGGCGCATTTCTAAAACAAAAAGTATAAAATGCCATGAGAAAATCGCCAGAAAATTGTTTATAAAAAAGGAACTATGCAATATAATAAAAAAATCCTAGGTACTACCTGAGAAAATGTAATTCTAAATATACAGTCAAAATTTCAAGTGAATCGGTTGACATTTGTTTGAGTTATGAGTCCGGCCGACTTGAAAAATGTAGTTTTGAGATAAACGCGTTTAAAGTTAGTAGAAAGTCACGATATGAATCAAGAGGGGTTGCGCTAGAATTCGAAAATCGAGTACTTAGAGATCTTTCACACCCACAATCTTTTGGAATATAATTTTACAGGGACTAAGGTACATTTTTAACAAAAAAAAATCGATTTTGGGAAAATCCTAGAGTGGCTTAAGGCCTTAATCTCGAAATAATTTTCTTTTTCAATAATTCGAAATAAAAAGAATTATTAAAAGAGAAATTAATAATTTCTCTTTTAATAATTCGAAAAAAATACAAGGAAAAATAGGCCCATGATGAGACTAGTCTTAAAAATCATAGAACGAGTCACTCTATTTTATAGAATTGTTTGAAAAAAAAGGCAATCATCTTAACAAAAATAGTTTCCACTTTCGAAACAAAAAATACATGGTCTAGTATAATTGATCATTTTTTTCATATTTTTTTCATAAAAATATGCTTCAAACTGAAAAAAAAATACATATATCAACATTTATCGATATCTCAATTAGTTAAGGAGTTATTAGCGTTCAAACGTTTCCAAAACTTCCGAAACGGACATTTGTTTGAAAAATTATAACTCCTAAAAGAAAAGAGACAAAAATCTAAAAATTGGTGTGGATATTCCTTTCATAGGGTACAATTTTACAACAACAAAAAAATCAGGAAAATTAAAAAATGGTCGGGGTCACGGGCTAGGTGAAATGGCGTGGAATGCCTCATATATGTATATTATTATTCGGGCGCTTTTATACGATATATATTATCATGTATATACGAGCGTGCATGCGTATAATCGAGTATATACAGCGTCGAGAATTCCGGCGAGTTACCGGTCGTCCGTGATCACTTCCTGGTTGGCCGGGAGAGCTTTGCTTCTTCTTCGTCGTCGTCGTCGTAGTCCTGGTCTCTTTCTCTCTCTCTCTCTCTCTCTCTCTCTCTCTCTCTCTCGTTCAGGTACTCGAGCGCAAGAGATAACCCACCCGAGAGAAGCTCGACGGGCACGAAAACCCGTATCCCCTTAACGTCCTGGCTTCTCCTGGCACACGCGTTTCTTTTATTTTTACTTTGTTTTTTATTTTTTGCTTTTTTTTCTTTTCCTTTCACGTATACGCGTAGGGCCTCGGAGAGCCGAGATGCAAAGAAAAACCGAAACGAACGGACGCCCCGTTGAATTTCCGCGTGTTCGCGAGAGGGCATTAAATTCGCAGATAATATTCGACCGATCCACAAATTTGGCGAACACAAAAGCGAGATGCGAATTTTTAATGAAGGGGGACCGGGTGTTACGTGTGTGTCGCAAGTATACGATGGGAGAGCCTCTTTTTCATTGGGGATTTTGTTTTTTGTTTTTTTTTTTCTTGTGGAATACTTCCGGTTCTTCGTTCTCAATCGTTAACTCCTTGCGTCTTTTTTTCTCATTTTTAAATGGGAAGAAGAAACAGAATCGTTTTTTGTTTATTAAGGCCTTAGGCCACTCTGGAGGCCAAAAAAGGGCATATTTTGTGTTTTTTTTTTCTTGCGATACAATAAATCGGAATTACAAAATAGGGGTTTTATTATACACGTAATTGACTATAGAAAATTATTATTTTTTTTTCACAGCGATACATGTCAAAATAGCGACTGTGCAGCATGTTTCCGATGACGCCTTTGTTTCTGGAAGGTCAACGGCCGGACCAACAGCTCCTATAATTGTTGAGTTATGATGAGACACTAAAGTTTTTTTTTCGATTATATTAGGTGAAGTAAAAAGTTGTGAGCGTTTCTTCGCTTTATCTCGACGATGAAATTAACACAGTTAGGATCATCCGATTTAGATAAAATATGCGCCGTTTTGTTCGATAACTTTTGTCTATTTTGAAGGCAATTTCATAATTCCGCGATTGAAGAAGTCCTCGTCCCTATTGGTAAAAAACCTGACCAGCTCATTTTCACAAGCCTCTCTTGAGGCCAGTTTTGTACCATCAAGAAAATTTTGCAAATGCTTGAAAAGGTGATAATCGCTTGGTGCCAGGTCTGGACTATACGGCGGGTGCGATAGAACCTTCCATCCAAGCTCTCGGAGCTTCTGGCGCGTCGTTAAAGATGTGTGCGGCCTGGCGTTGTCTTGATGGAACACAACACCCTTCCTAATGGCCAATTCTGGCCGCTTCTGGTCAATCGCCTGCTTCAATCTGGTCAGTTGTTGAAAGTAGAGGTATGAATTGACTGTTTGGCCCGATGGGAGCAACTCATAGTTGATGATTCCCTTCCAATCCCACCAAACACACAGCAAAACCTTCTTGTCCGTTAATCTGGGCTTGGCGATCGTTTGGGCCGGCTCACCGCGATTGGACCACGATCTTTTTCGGCTGTTGTTTTCGTATGTGACCCATTTTTCATCGCCAGCCACCATCCGCTTAAAAAATGGGTCGATTTCGTTACGTTTCAGCAAAGAATTGCAGTCATCAATTCGGTCCAAAAGGTTCTTTTGCGTCAATTCGTGTGGCACCCATACATCGAGCTTCTTCTTGAGACCAGCCTTATGCAAATAGTTGCAAATGATTTTCTGGCTAATCTTCAGTTCCTGGGCAATGGAATAAGTGCTCACATGCTGGTCCGACTCGACGATTTCCATGATTTTATCGACATTTTCGACGATTGGCCTACCAGAGCGTGCCTCATCTTCGACGTCCATATTACCAGAACGGAATCGTTGGAACCGCCGCTTTGCTGTTGCATTCGATACTGTATTGGGTCCGTAAACAGCACACATTTTTTTGGTTGCCTGTTCCGCCTTTTCACGTTGGTCGTAGTGGTACTGAAGAATGTATCGAATTTTCTCTTTTGTTACCTCCATTTTGGAACGCTGTAGCACACAACTGGCTTCACCAAACAAAAAACTGTCAAAGAACTTTTTTCGAAGCGTAATGTCACCTTTAAATCGCCGTATAGTATGACCCGATGCGATATATACATCGTGAGATATGGCTCACTAAAGACATCTAGCGGAAAACGCTCAGAACTTTTTACTTCACCCAATATATAAGAATAACTATAGAAGTAAGTAGGATTTTTTTGATATATTGTTTTGTATCAAAATGGCGCATTTCTAAAACAAAAAGTATAAAATGCCATGACAAAATCGTCCGAAAATTCTTTATAAAAAAGGAACTATGCAATATAATTTAAAAAATCCTACGTAGTGCCTCAGAAAATGTAATTCTTAATATACAGTTAAAATTTCAAGTGAATCGGTTGAAATTTGTTTGAATTATGAGTCCGGCCGACTTGAAAAATGTAGTTTTGAGATAAACGCCTTTAAAGTTAGTAGAAAGTCACGACATGAATAATGCTTCAATATCTTTGATCTGCGATGCCTGCACCATACAGTTAGCCTTCCAGATTAGTGTCCTGGTCCTGCGTTTCTTTTCTGTGCGATTTTAAGGCGATCCCTGACTCTTTTACAGCTTCAGACAGTGATCTCTCTGCAAGCTTTATGCGCTGTTCGTCCACCTGCAGGCAGTTATTGTAGCTATTCGGGCCGATTTTCAAGTCCATTGCTTGCATTATGTGCAAAATTGAAGAAAAAACCGTCATTGTACACGCAAACCGCAATATCTGTCGCTATATTCAACACAGTTTTACCATTGGAAATTGATTTTGGGGCCAAAGCCCACACAGTCGAATTGAAACTGTCGTTACTGTTCTGTGTGAAACCGCCGATGCATCGAGTAAGAGGATCATCACTGGTTTTAGTACTTTAGTATCCCCTGCTGTATACCTTCTCCAGTCCTCCAAATTACAGCCCACCATGGCGCTCATAAAAGGAGCTCGTTGCGGAAGAAGGGTTGCGCTAGAATTCGAAAATCGATTTAAAATTTGAAGTGTACATTCAGTATATGACAAAGAATTTACTTTAGAAATTTCAATCAAATGGTAGCATTTCGTTAAGTGTCCCGAAATTCCTTAGTGAGTTTCGGGACAATTGGTGAAGTGTTACCATTTGATTGAAATTTATACAGTAAATTCTTTCTCATATACTGAATGCGCACCGTCCAAATTTTAAATCGATCGTCCACACCGTCCGTAAAAAAATTTACAATTAAAAAAAAAACCCTTTTTAACACAAGGAGATATTTAAACTGCCTACGTTCATCGCTGAATGGCAGTTTTACGCACGGAATAGTGTGAACATTTTTTTTTTAATGTTTTGAAAAACTGTCAAATCACTCAGTACATTATGACAAAATCGTCATCAGTGTCATAATGTTAAATGCTCTATGTTAAAAAGTGTTTCTTCCATTGTAAATTTTATAGAAACGGTGTAGACGATCGATTTAAAATTTGGACGGTACATTCAGTATACGATAGAGAATATACTGTATAAATTTGAATCAAATCGTACCATTTCGTTAAGTGTCCCGAAACTCCTGAATGCCTTATATACGCGATTTCGCCGATTTTCGAAGGTACTTTTCTAGACGCGGTTAAAAAAAATGACGCATATATTGACAACATTTTTTTTACAGATCATTTATGCACATAGTTAAGTATATGTAAAAAAAAAAATCAGAAATATTAACAAATGGCGGAGATATAACATAATAAAGCAATGTATTTTTTTTGCGCGCGCGTTGATGGTGAAAGTTCTCGGCATCGATGTGAGTGTCTGAAAAAAAAAATGAACATATATATAATTGCATAACGAATGTATCTTCAGTGTGAACCAACAATAATATTTAAAAAAAATTATTATAATAAAAATTCGAAACTTAAAATTTTTTTACTCAATTTTCTGTCGGTATTTTATTTTTTATATTTTTTTGTGTCATTGAAATTTTTGTTTCTGCGGTTCACACGACAGGTGATGATACTAAGAATATGTTGTAAAAATTTCAAAGCGATCTGAACCTTCGTTCGAGAGTTAGAACTTTCACAAGGTTCAAAAATGTGGCAAATACGGCTTTGAAGTTGGCGGTCAGGCGCGACGCGCGGTATCTATTATAAATGCAAATCTTACCTTATTTAATAGCATCCTGCGCTATATGTTTTTACACTCTAAATGCTGTAACTTTAACAATTTTTGGAATTTTTCAATTCTGTAAAGCTTCAAATATTCCTAACCGTTCAGGCTAATGGAATCAAAAATTTTGAAAAATTAAAAATTTTGAAATTTTTCGCGTATGTAAGGCCTTAAGAAATAGTAATTAATAAAAAACGGCTACGCTCAACGATAGCTATTGCAATTACAAAAAAAAATCGTTTAATAATTTTACATATCCGACTATTATTGCTCGAATCATTCCCCGCACCAGTTTAAAAAAAAGTGGTTTCGAGAAAAACGCTCTATGAAATGCGACCCTTAAGGGCTGCGCTCTGCGTCCTCCAAACCAAAACTGCTGTAACTCTGTCATTTTTGTAAATTACAAAACAATTTTTCGGTATACATATTTCTGAAAGTGCATACTACAAGAAAATGCAAAAAGAAAAAAGAAAAAAACGATTTTTCGAAGCCGTCACAGTGGTGTCCTCCCTTGATCCAACTTTTTCCAAATTTCAAAGCCTTCTTGGCTTTGAGCACCGAAAAAAAAAAAAATCAACTTCCAGCCCCTGATCAACGTCACTTTATTCGAGCATTCGGTTGATCAAATTCCCAGCATTTTTTAGCCCCCTAGTGTCCCAAAGTCTCGTACGCTTTCAATGTTTCTACCTCGTGACGTTCACGTATTCGACGCGTTCGTAAGATTCCTCCGTTCCTCGATAAATTAAAAAAAAAAAAAAAAAAAAAAAGCTATTGGACCGTCCTTTTTAACTACGTCTCTCTAACGGTTTTGATGGAAGTTCTCGGGGGTAAGGGGTGGATCGTGTCTTTGGTTAAATTCGACACGAATTTACGACTGTTCCCATACGACGAGATTTCTCGTGCACCGCACTTTATGGGAGAAAAGTTTTTTTTTTTTAACTTTATAAGTCGAATTCGTGAAGCGGCAATAATGATCGTATCAGTCCGATCTCGGTATGCCTGCGGCATGTTAATTCTTTTTTTTCTTTATTCTACTGGGGGGGGGGGACACTGTACCTCTCAGCTGCGCGCTGCTCTTACTCTCCTGAGAATGTTGCTCAGCTACTTGCCTTGATAATACATCTCTACAATTTGTCTTTGGAAGAGAGCCCACGAGGCGAGAGGGGGGAGGGAGAGAGAGAGAGAGAGAGAGAGAGAGAGAGAGAGAGACTCTCGATTCTAATGTAACCGCTCGTTTATTGACGCCACGTTTTACGGGATCGTTTGTATTTTATTTATTGCAAAAAGAAGAAAAAAACGCAGCCCGATTACTCGGATCTTTTTTCCAACTATTGTTCAATCGCGTACTTGGAATAATTAATATAAAAATTTAACATTGAAGTTTGTATTGTTGGAATGCAACGAAAATTCATATCTATTTTTTTATATTTATTTATATCAATAAGTTTTTAATTTATTTTATATTTTATTTTTTATTTATTATGATTAATTCTTTTTTTATATCACGTTTCAAGGGGTCGTTTTTTCTATCAAGTTTTACGGGATCGTTTGTATTTTATTTATTGCAAAAAGAAGAAAAAAAAGTAGCCCGATTACTCGGATCTTTTTTCCAACTATTGGTCAATTGCGTACTTGGAATAATTAATATAAAAATTTAACATTGAAGTTTGTATTGTTGGAATGCAACGAAAATTCATATCTATTTTTTTATATTTATTTATATCAATAAGTTTTTAATTTATTTTATAGTTTATTTTTTATTTATTATGATTAATTATTTTTTTATATCACGTTTCAAGGGGTCGTTTTTTCTATCAAGTTTTACGGGATCGTTTGTATTTTATTTATTGCAAAAAGAAGAAAAAAAAGTAGCCCGATTACTCGGATCTTTTTTCCAACTATTGGTCAATCGCGTACTTGGAATAATTAATATAAAAATTTAACATTGAAGTTTGTATTGTTGGAATGCAACGAAAATTCATATCTATTTTTTTATATTTATTTATATCAAGAAGTTTTTTTATTATTTATTTTATATTTTATTTTTCATTTACTATGATTAATTATTTTTTCATATCACTAAGGGTCTCGAGGCAGTATTGTTGTCTAGAAATTCGAAAAAATCGTGTTTTTTTTTGTTTAAATTTTATTTGATTATTCTACCGACCTTTCTGAATGGTCAGAAAAATAGGATAAATTGATAATCAAAGTTAAGCATGCCGCCGTTTTGCAATGTTTTTTTTTTTGCTGAATCTAGTGCCAAACATCAAAACACTCATACATATTAAGGTATTACTGGATGGGTATTGAAAAATCGCCGATATTCTTGGAAAATTGAGAAATTATAGTTCTTGATAGAATAATAATACATGAATTATTTTAGCATTTTTCACTAAATAATTTAGTAGTTATAAACATATGAATTTAACACGATTGCTTATGGGAAAATAGCTTCTGCAGACGTTAAGGCCTTATATACGCGATTTCGCCGATTTTCGAAGGTACTTTTCTAGACGCGGTTAAAAAAAAATGACGCATATATTGACAACATTTTATTTTACAGATCATTTATGCACATGGTTAAGTATATGCAAAAAAAAAAATCAGAAATATTAACAAATGGCGGAGATATGACATAATAAAGCAATGTATTTTTTTTTTGCGCGCGCGTTCATGGTGAAAGTTCTCGGCATCGATGTGGGTGTCTGAAAAAAAATGAACATATTTATAATTGCATAATGAATGTATCTTCAGTGTGAACCAACAATATTATTTAAAAAAAATTATTATAATAAAAATTCGAAACTTAAAATTTTTTTACTCAATTTTCTGTCGGTATTTTATTTTTTATATTTTTTTGTGTCATTGAAATTTTTGTTTCTGTGGTTCACACGATAGGTGATGATACTAAGAATAGGTTGTAAAAATTTCAAATCGATCTGAACCTTCGTTCGAGAGTTAGAACTTTCACAAGGTTCAAAAAAGTGAATCGTGGAAAAACGGCTTTGAAGTTGGCGCTTGGGCGCGCCGCGCGGTATCTATTATAAATGCAATCTTACCTTATTTTAACAATATTTGGAATTTTTCAATTCTGTAAAGCTTAAAATATTCCTAACCGTTCAGGCTAATGGAATGAAAAATAAATTAAAAATTAAAAATTTTGAAATTTTTCGCCTATGATTGCAAAACGTATGGAACTAAATCGCCGTAAATTCGGAAAATATTATATCATCAAGATTTAGGATCAAGCGGTTGATAAATGAGGTTTATCGCCTTTTTCAATGATGAATTAATAGCAATCATTGGATAAATCAATATATATATATTGAGTTTTTGGGTAATTATTCATAATAGTAAGATGATCTGAACGTATCAATTAAATTTAAAAAATGAGAAATTTTTGTTTTTTGAATAGTTGAAACAGATGTACAGTCATTAACAAAATCTCAATCAAGCACAAGCCAATATCGTCCAATTTTACTTGAATTATTATCAAAAGTGGAAAATTAACATTTCTACTTATTAATTTATTATTAAATTAGCTTTTTGTAAGGCTAAACATGTATGACATGATCGAGACTTGTAAAATCCACGATTCGCCCGTTTTGTACTAACTTTTTGCCCGACCATCCAGTAAAGGTATTACTGGATGGACCGTTTAAAAAAAAAAAATTAAATAAATACATTCGGTGGATTCAACTAAATTGTTTTATTTGAACACACGAAACCGAATCACACATTTATTAGGAATAAATTAGGAATAAATAAAACTATTTAGTTATAAGACGATATTAAATAAATCTTAATTTGAATAAACAAATATATTTAAAATAAATTTCAATAATGGAATGCAATAGCACTAATTTGATTTCACGAAAAATCTACTTAATTCAAATTAGAGGGAAAAAAAAAAAAATCAAATAAACGCATTTAGAAAATATCAATAGAATTTTTCTGTCGGTGCGCGTTCGAAAGTGCAAGAGTCATTTTTCACAGTCGCTTATCAGTGAAACTTCTCGTCTAGCAAGAACGAGATATCAGAAAATACTTGTCCCCTTGATTTCAATGGGATCTGGTTTTTATCTCCCCCCCGCCCCCGCCCCTCCCCCGTTCCTCCCCTTCATTCCTTCCTGACCGTGGACCATGCGCCCGCCTGCACACGCGTGTTTGTATTTTTATCGACACCGCGAACCGATCCACCGTCGAGAGTGTTTTCTCGTAAATGGAAATACGAGAGTACAAGAGAAAGAAAACAAAAATCAACGAAAAACAAAAAAAAAGGGCTACTATGATTTTATGATTTTCTTCTTTTTTTTTTTTTTTTTTTTTTCGTAGCGATTTTAAAAATAGCTCGTGCGCTTACGTACGTACGTGCACATTCGTACACGTCTAGAAGGAAACTCACTCTCTCTTGGTCTCTATTGCAACGACGCGGTCGTATGCACGCCCACGCAGTCTCGCGTGCAGCCGCACGTCTCTCTTATTATTATTTCCTTGTTTTCTTTTTCTTTTTTTTTCGTTCACGTCTATTGTTTTTGTTTGTTTGTTTGAATTGTGTTTTATACGCGATTTGAAAACGAGTTCCTATCGACAACTCATTCTAGCATCGAGGTGGGCTAGCCTGCAGTACCGAGTCTTTTTCACCGCGATCGGTTGCTCCATACCGCAACGCCCCTTTGACGCTCACGCGTTTCAGCTCGCACGATCGCTTTTTCCTTTCTCGCCCTCATCGGCCTCTCTTCCTATTTCGATATCGCATATATATATATATATATATATATATATAGCCTCTCCGGTGAGCTTATTTTATCCATAAATGGTATTTTCCATCGTTGCTTTCGCCCGTATAAAGCTTTCGAGAGAAAAAAAAAACAAAAGCACTTAAGGGGTAACACCACTGTAACGGCGTAAAAAAAGTGTTTTTTTGACAATTTTTTTTTTTGGGCGGAAGGAAAGGTGATAGAGAAATAATACTTGGGGTAGTTCCCGACTGGAAATTTTGATCCGGCAGCCTGAAGACTGATCAGGCCCCGATCAGGCTGCAGTCCGGAATGCCGTAGTACGCCTGATCAGGGCCGGATGTCCACCGGTTCAGTGGAATTGTAAGTACGAGCGTAAAAAGGCACTCTGATCAGGCCGTAGTAGGGTAGCCTGTGCGGTGCCGTAACAAGGCGTCCATGGCGGCCGTGTTACGGCGCCGGACAGGCTTTTCAAAAGCCTTTTTTTTTTGTAATTTGAAGTCGTAAAACTCTAATAAGAATGCGTAAAAACGTGTGGATTATTATTAGTGTCTGATCAGGCAAAAAGAAATTCAGCGGTCAAAAAGTATTAATTTTCGTTGCATTGCTAACTTCGATGCTAACTTCAACGCCATCAAAAAATATTGACATTTTTTTAAACGATGATAATATAAGCAACGAATCTAATAAATAAGCCAAAACGGCTTATTTATCAATATTTTGCAATGAAAATTTAGGAAAATAGAGTTCAGACGTTGTATTATTATATGGAAATTAATTAAATAAACCAGCATTACCTGTATCGTCTAAAAAAATTCTTGAAAATATGCTTTTTTTTCACCAAATTAACCTTACGCCGCCCTCAAAAGGTTACACCACCCTGAGAGGCTAGAATAAGACTCGATATTCATAAATATTTTGTAGCTAAACTAATGCATATTTTTTATTTCTATCTTTACACTCTTTTACTACATGTTTTCAGCTTCTTAAATGTGTTTTTTAAATCTAAAAATATTGATAATTGGCGGAAATACACGCCTCCGCGCGCGTCTAGTGTTTTTTTTTTCCACCTTCGATCAGCGGGAATCCTAATGGCCTCACGGTTCATCTGAAACATAAAAAAATGAAAATATTTGGTTGAGTTAGGTTAAATTCACGGCGCTACGTAGGGTTTTCTGGAAAAAAGAAAAAAAAAGGATTTTTGGTATCACGCAGAAATTTATGTTTGTTTTGCACATAAAATTTCTACTTAAAAACATTGATTAAACAAAAAATCCTACATACGGATTGAGATAATTATGTTGCAAATGTGTGGTATAAATTTCAAGTCAATAGGAATGGCTGTTGCTGAGTTATCTTTCCCGTAAAATTCGAAAAATGTCGTTTCGAGAAAAACGCGTTTAAAGTTTTGACGCGGCTTCAGCAGTAAAAAAAACATTGAAAATTTGTGACATACCTTGTTGTATAGTGAATCGGTGATTCCTGCTCCATGTTGGGGTCCTTCCTCAGCAAGTTGCTGGTCCTCGAGAGATAATCTTGACCTTCTCCGAGCTGCTCTACCCTCTTTTGTAGTTTCTTGCGCGCGTTTTTTCAGCAAGCGATATACGGTGCTCGTCTTCGTCATTACACATGTCATAACAATTACTTCCGATGGTTATCTACACTAATCTACACTAATATTATAAAGAGGAAAGATTGGGATTTTTGTATTTTTGTATGTTTGTAACGAATAAACTCAAAAACTACTGAACCGATTTCAAAAATTCTTTCACCATTAGAATGCTACATTATCCCTGACTAACATAGGCTATATTTATTACTAGAAAAAATTAGGGATCCCTACTAAAACTTCAATAATGTAACCCAAGGTGTAAAAAAATTAGCCATAAAATGGCTAATTTTTTGCTAAAAATGGCTAAAAATTAGGGAATAAAAATAGGTATCTATACGGATACAAATGTAAAACGTTGTATAAAATATAAACAAAAAAATGTTATGTTGCTATTTCGACTTCAATGAAAATTAGCTTAAAGATTGAAGTCTTTGTTTTTAATTTTGAATATTTGAGCAAATTGAGTCATGGACGTTTTAATTAGCATATTTTTAAGTGATTGTAAGTATTTAATTTTATTCTGCGTTCATCCCAAAATGTTAAAAAAAAATATGTAAAAAAGTAAATATCTACAAAATTAAATTACTTAAGCCATAAAATAAAAATGTACAAAAATGTAAATGAAGAAATGTAAAAAAATAAGATCAAGTAAAAAAAATTGAAAACCCTTAAAAATAAAATACTTAAGTACATAAAACTAAAAAACAATATAAATAAAATGTAAAAATTCAAAAAAAGAAACTTTGAGAATAAAAATAGGTTTATGGATAAAAGTATAAAATTTTATAAGGAAAATATAAATAGTAATTTGAAAAAAAAAATAACTTATGTCCTGCATAAAGATATACATTTACTCTGCGTTTATCCAAAAATGTTTAAAAAATAAATGTCCACCCGTGCGAAGCCGGGACGGGCCGCTAGTGTTTAATACGTGTAATGTTAATAAAATATTACTATAGCCATCATTATAAATACATGTAGCGATGTAAGTAGTTATTTCTTAGTACTTTCATACCACTGAAACTTATTTTCGGTGCGATTTTCCATATCACAGCGTTTATGCTTTCGTTACAGTTTTGATTATATCCTTCTAAATCTCCAATTGACACTGGAATCGGACCTTCCAAGAAGAAATCCTATGCTCGGGTACTAGTTTCATAGAAGCGAAGGGTGAATCGAACTCTCCACCGGTGACTTCCGGTTCCTCAGCTTCCATCTTTCACCGTGCCGTCAACTGCACAAACTGTCAAGGCTCGCTTCATCGATTCGTCTCATAGTCGATGATAGTTGTTCACCTGCCCCCGTCCCCCTCTCTCCCTCCCCGCCCTATTGCAAATGTACAAAACGCCTCCGAGGAACTTTTGGCGTTTTGCGTGACCGAGAAAAAAAAAACAATACCAACCTACATTTCCCTCGCCCCGTGCGACAAGAAAAAAAAAAGAAAAAGTTGAACCCCTTGCCGGAAGAGGGCCCGGAGACGCTTTCCGTCCGATCGCCGATCGGTGAGCATCGGATATTTACGGTAACAGGGCATAGGTTCCTAGAAAAGTTCGAGTTACCGCACAACAAAACAAGAAGAAGCGCGACGCAACTCTCGAGCCTCGTCAAGCTTGTAAAATGCGCTTTGCTTGTCAATCACGTACCCGGATGTTGAATACATACACGAATTCCCGTCGACTATCCCGTCTGTCACCGCGCTTAGACCACGTGGTTGTCTTTCTCCCTCTCCTTTTTTTTTAGCTCTCGCTACCTTCATAGGACGCTCGTGTTCTCTCACGTGGCTCTGTTTCTTTTTTTTTTTGTTTTTTTTCTTCTTCTTTCTTACCTTCTCCTTTAAACCCTCATTCCTTTCACCATATGTACCTCGTATTTTCTTGGCTCTATGCTTTACTCTAGTCGGAGAGCATGTGTACACACAGTGTTGTCCTCTTTCGCGTCTCGATGTAAACACACGCGCAATTTTTTTTTAGGAATTTAAGCATTAATAACGTATTAAACGTCCATATATATATATATTTTTAGGTTATACATATCTTGTTCACACGACGATGAGCGATTTTCTACTGTATTTTGATATTTCGAAATACAGCGGAATCTTCTAACACGCATCCGAGTTGTATAACAACACCTTTCGAAAACGTCAAAACTTCAAAGATGCTGCTGAATGAAAATTCGACGTAGGATATAGGAGGTTATGTGCGTTGATGGAATGCTGAGGCAGTTGTGAGGCAAACCCCAGTAGGGCCTTATTAGGTCAAGCCTTAGTAGGACCATATCCGTATTGCCTGATTTACGGGAGTAAAAAGGCAGCCTGATCAGGCCGCCGTAAGGTAGCCTCCTTACTCCCGTACTACGGTTTCACCGATCCGGTCGGCATCCGGCACCTATCAGGCGTGCCGCATTACGGCATTTCAGACCGCAGCATGATAGCGGCCTGATCAGTATTCATGCTGCCTGATCAAAATTTCTAGTCGGGGAAAGTTTTATTTCTACTTCCGTACTACGGTTTCACCGTTCCGGCCGGCATCCGGCACCTATCAGGCGTGCCGCATTACGGCATTCCAGACCACAGCATGATAGCGGCCTGATCAGTATTCACGCTGCCTGATCAAAATTTCTAGTCGGGGAAAGTTTCATTCCTACGTTTTCCACTTATACGTTTTTTGCGCTTATAATTTATTAATTTTCTTCCCCCGCGTTCGTTTCGGGGTCTGTTTTTTCTTAGTTTAATCCAAGTTTTTTTTATCATATTTTGAAAAAATGGCGCACTTTGGAAGAAATAAATCGATTTTTTGCCCAAAAAATAAGCAGTAAATTGTTTATAAAAAAAAAGTTTACATTTAATCAAAAAACGGCTACGTACTCCCATAGAGAATGTAATTGTGAAGCTACTATCAACATTTCAAATCGATCCATGAAAGGTGTTCGAGTAATCCGTCCTCCCAGTTTGAAAAAAGTGGTTTCGAGAAAAACGCGTTTAAAGTTGTACGAGCACTCAGCGCGCGCTCCGAGGCGCTGCGGCAAAATCGATAATTACAACTTAAAAAAAAAAAATTCCGCTACAGGACCAATTGCATATTGTTTTTATGACCCCAAAGTATTTTTTAAGCCAAAAAAAACGATTTTTCCAAAATCCTAGAGTGGTGTTATCCCTTAAAATAAAAATATTCGTACTTTTCAAATAAATAATACGTTTTATTAATAAATAAAAATGTCAGATCATTTTGAGACACCCTTTGCTTAACTTTGATTACCTATCTCTTATTTATACGAAAATTTATACAAACTCGCATCAAATAAAAATTTTGAACGAAAACAAAAAAAAATTGAGTTGGATCATTACTTCTTTACTACCTATCAAGTTTTCAATTAAAAAATCATATATTAGCCTAATAGAGGTACTGCTATTAAAAAAAACATCGCGAATTATGCACCAATCGCCATTTTCAAATGCACGAGAGTTTCCGATACATACTGTGTTTCACTTCTACGTTATTCTCATTTATACGTTATATTCGCTGTATCCCTTGAAAAATGTATAACTGAAGTTTGACTGTAATAATTATTGTTATTATGAAAAGATTTTATTATGAAAAAAACTTTTCTCAACAAATGACAATAATAATTAGGCTTATCATTTAAAATAATTATTGTTATCAGAAACTTTGGCGAAAAAAAATAAGAAAAATAACAACAAAATTGACAAAAAGAACAACAATAATAATAATTGTTATTATTGTGAAAAGATATTATGAAAAAATATTCTCAACAAGTGACAATAATAATTTAAAAATATTATTATTATCAAAAAATTTGTCCAACAAAAAAAGAATAAAAATAACAATAAAATCAACAACAGCAACAACAACAATAATAATAAATTTTATTGGGATATTGAATAAGTTCTCATTGTTTTTTTCGTGAAAATTAATGCTTTATTTTTTTTAATTAGTAAAAAAAAAACATGTCACTGAAAGTATATTGTCCATCGCTTGCCACTACTTTTTTCCCATATTTCTGGCAGCATTTTAATTCCACGTTGGAAAAACGACACGTGTTTTGAGGCTATCCAAGAATCGAACCATTCTTTGGCATCTCCATAAGAATGGAAGTGCTGCTTAGCTAAGCCATGTGCCGTCGATCGGAACAAGTGATAATCGGAAGTTGCAATGTCTGGTGAATACGGCGGGTGCATGGTAGGACTTCCCATTTAAGCGTTTCCAAGTAGGTTTTTTTTACCGGTTTTGCAACACGTGGCCGAGCGTTGTCACGCTGCAAAATCACTTTGTCGTGTCTCTCCTCGTCCAGCGGCCGTTTTTCCTTCAATGCTCGGCTCAAACAAGCATCAATTGTAGTCAAAAGCGATCTTCCGTGAGATGGCTTCGTTCGGTTTGACCAGCTCATAATAAACTACACCCAGCTGATCCCATCAAATGCGGAGCGGAAGCTTGGAATCATGGATATTCGGCTTTGCCGACGATGTTGATGCATGGCCGGGCTTAATCTACGATTTTCTTACGCTTACAAGCGGTCCTTGCCATGCACGAAATCGATTTCGGGACGTCCTTTCAGAGTAGTGTAGGGTTCGGTCCGAAGTGTCACCTCCTGCCACCTTTCCTAGCGGTTAAGGCAGTAGTCTGGTCTAGAGCGAGATTTTTGACGTCATTTTTGGGTTGGAATAACTTTCAAACCGTTGAAGTTGTCTTGATGAAATTTTACATATGTATTTATTGTTTCTTTGAGAATGTATCTACATAAAAAAAAATTATTTTAAATATTTTCATGTAGTTTTTTATTTTTTTACAACAGGGTCCGCCGAAAACCGCCTCAATCGGCGCCCACTCTGGGTGATGTTATATGCATCTGAAAAAAAATATATATATATTCTCAATCTGTATGAGTATTCTGAGCACTGGTAGCAGAATTAGTACTTAAAAAAAATTGGTTACAAAATGGCGGCCTGTTAAACTTTGATTAACGATATTTCATACATTTTCGGGTATTCGACGAGTTATAAAATGTGGGCAAAATTATTGTTCGACTCAATTCTGCTACCAGTCCTCAGAAAGAGGCTACCGAAGGTATGTGCAAATTTTGAGCTCGATCGGTCAATTAGTTATCGAGATATCGTGGGCGCCGATTTGAAAAACATAGTTCTGAGATAAACGCGTTCAAAGTTGCTTCCCGACCGCGCTACCTGAGCGCGCGGCTTGCTTATAATTTCTATTACTCTGCTAATTTTTGAAATATTCATAAACGGATTTCACGAGCGTATTAAGAAAGGTCTAAGGAATAATAAAATGAAAAAAAAAAAACGATTTCGTCAAATTTATAGACCAGACTACTGCCTTAAGGTCTTCGGCTAGTACGCTGCTGGTTTTAGGTTCGAGCCCTGCTACCGCTATTTTTTTTTCTTTTTTTCAGTCGAAACGCTTGTAAACGGTATATTTATTTATTTACTTTAATTTAAATCCAACTTTTTTATATTGCGTTTAGAATTCTTGCCCGCGTGATCGTAATCACCTTATCAAAAAAAATTTATATCCAATTTTTTTTTCTTATATTCTTCATTAAGTTTGTAATTATTGCTCGCCCAAGAGTATTTGGATGACGCTGAATCGAATGGCGATAATAATTTTCCAATCAATCCCCGAAAAAGTGTTTGAAAACGTTAAAAAATGATTTAAACCCATTTCATTCGGAACCTAATAATTTTATCGTAAAATATGTCAAACAAAAGTTGTTTGGGGCATAAAAGTACGTAAAAAAGTATTGAACGTTCATCTTCGTGTCTCCAGAAAATAAGGGAGAAAAAGACGGATGAAAATTTATTTTCAAGACAAAATCGCTTTGCAGCCGAAGCACCACTGGAAATGTAAGGGACGCGAGATATGTCTTAGGACGCATGCACGGAACGATAGAAAGAACCTCGCCTATGAGTGCGAACGGCATAGCCAGATACTGCGTCTCTTGCTGACAGTGATCCTCAACCAGTAATCTGTCAATGTTCAGTCGTCATTTTTCAATACTTATACAATAAATAAAAATATAAAAAATCTCTAGAACGTTAGATTAACTCTTAATAAAACAATATGTAACAAAAAAACCCGAGATATAGACGAATTTGATATTTTTTTCATTTTTTTTTGAAACTTCGAGGTTTTCGCCTCTAAATTAAATGGTTTTTCCTTTTTTTCTCCCTTATTTTTGACGATACGAAGATATACGTTCGATACTTTTTTACGTATTTTTATGTTACGAACAACTTTTGTTTGACATATTTTACGATAAAATCATTAGGTTCCAAAGTAAACGGGTGTTAAAAGTTTTTTTAACGTTTTTAAACAATTTCTCGGGGAGTTGATTGCAAAATTATTATCGCCATTCGATTCAGCGTCATCCAATTACCCTAATATCGATTTTGCGTATTTGCACCTAAAAGTTCTTACTTTCGTGCTTATTGGCCGATCTATAATGTAGCCACACGTGGCCGAGGCTCGAGCCCACCCCCTCCAGCCCCCACCTCTTTTCCTTCAACCGCTTCGCCACTGACGTGCCCTCACACGCGAACGCTATGACATAACACCGTTCCATCCTTTCTCTTCCGCTTCTTCAGATTCTACGAGGTGTGTAAATTAAGTAACGAGACTGGCAACGTAGCGTTTCGATCTGGCAACACTTTGGGACACGGGACTTGGAGGAGTGGCAGGTGAACATGTGGATACGTCTCCAGTACGAGTTTCAACTCGCTAGAGTAATTTGGTTGTCCGTAGCGGATTTTTTTTCTCTCGTGAAACAGTTTTTTTTTCTTCTAGTGCGGTCTAAAAATGAGTGACATGAATTTCGAGCAACGTTGTGCTATCAGGCTTTGCCTCAGACTTGGTCACAGCGCAATGGAAATCTTTTATCTCTTGCAACTTCACTTTACGATCGGACATAACAATTAACATAATTTTTTGGATGTTTTCGGGCGTAGCCACCTCAATTGGACGACCTGAGCGCTCCGCGTCTTCGGTGGTTGTTCGACCGTGTTTAAAATCCGCATACCATCGGCAAATGGTTGTTTTCGATGGGCACTTTTCCCGGTAACACTTTTCAAGCCATTGCTGAGCTTGAACGCTATGTTTTCCCATTTAAAAAAAAACAGTGTTTGATTGACACGCGAAACTCGTTTTTATCCATCGTTTAAGCAACAACAAATGTAGCGTCACTTAACCTTCAATATCTCGACAACGACTGAACCGAATGTCGTGAAATTTTTACACGTATCTTTTGAAGGTTGGTACTACCGAAAAACAAAAGCAGCATGGCATTGGCGGCGCCATCTGTGTGTCAGTCCCGGGACTTAATGACCCATGTGTTGAAAATACTTATTAATGTAACATCCGTAATGTACTTACATGCTCTTAGGTAGCGCTAGCTACAGAGAAATAAACAACATT